>BGPR01025587.1:0-22225 GCA_013235015.1 Araneus ventricosus
CTGTTGTACTTCGTTCGGTTACGTATTGCTCCCTTACTTTGCTTTTCAAGAAAGAAATTTGAGAGATCCATTGATCAGAAAGTAAAAATTAGAACTGAAATCTGCTCTTCAGAAAATAACTGAGGCTGAACGAAGTGCATCTCTTAAAAAGGTGAATATAGTTTTAGTATGCAACTTTTTCCTTACGAGTAGAGAAAATGCAGTGCCACTAAGCCAAAAGGATGTCCTTCCATGTAGGGATGTAATGAATAGTGATTTCGCCGAATATCAAATTTTTAAAAACATTTCACTTTTGATTGTAAATGTAATATTTTTCAAATTTTAAATGTAAAAAATTTAAGATTAAATAGAATTCAGTATTTATTATTTGTATATTTAAAAAAGTGTTAATATCTTTATATATATTTGCAATATTTTAAATAGGTATCTTAATTCCAATAATACGAAATGAGAAACTCCATTTTGAGATTGCTTCAAAGAAAAAAAAGGGTCATCATTGCAGAATATGGCAATGACAAACACTGAAGAAAATTGAATGAATAAATTAAAATTTCTAGAATATATTCCTATTTTGATGAAAGAAAAAAAAAAAAAACTTCTAACAGGTAGGATAAAGTTTCCATTTAATTGGTGGAAAAAAAATCCCAAAAATATCCAATGTTCTCAAATTTAACAAGAAAATATCTTTCAGCACCTGCAAGCAATATATAGTAACCATTTTATTTTCTGAATCTGGTAATATATATGAAACCATATAGAACAGACTTCTACAAATGATATGCAATTAAATACACTTATGTACTATGCAACTTAAAATTGGATAAATGTTAGATTTTTTATAATAAATGTATCGAAATGTAATTCTGCAATATTCTTTATTAAATATATTTAAAACAACAATTTTTAAAAACATTTTATCCTGAATTTATTCTGCCGAAGATTTGTTTAGCATTCGGCCAGACAGAATATTCGGGAAAGGGCCAAATAGGCCTCATACTTAATATTCGCTACATCCCTAGTTGATATTATATGTATATGAAACCAAACAAAACAGACTTGCTCCTGAAAATGCTGAAAAATTATTGTTCTTGCATAATAATTTCAGGATTTGTAATGATAAAATTATATACAACTTTAATAAATGCACCTAAGCAACCTAAAATTGGGTAAATGTTAGAAATTTATTTGATAATAAATGTACTGAAATGTATTTCTGCAATATTCTTTGCTAAATGTATATTTAAAAGCACATTTAAAAAAATTATTGTCCTGAATATATTTGGCAAAAGGGCCAAATATTCGTTACATCCCTACTTCCATGCATGAAACTTATCTATTTGTCTCCAATTACCATGTAAATATTTATAATATTCAGAAAGTTAATAGAACTCAAAATGTAATAGAACAAAACACTTTATTGTTAATTAAGGTACATGCCTTATCTTATATTGAGACATAATTTCCATCCATATTGAGACATTTGTCATAATAAGGCAGAATATTTTGTATTCCCTTATCAAAGAATGATGGCATCTGTGATGATAACCAGATGGTACTGGTTTGTTTCACACCACTGCCATCTTAGAATCTCTTACCAGAAAGGAACACCTTAAATTATATATATATATATATTTGTTTTTATGTAGTTTTTATTACTGAGTTGATTGTTCCTTGTATGTATTTATATATATGAAATAATAGGGAAAGACTTCTGGACTGCAAGGGGGGATGAGAAATATATTTCTGCCAAAGTCTTTAATTAGTCCTTGCATTGGAACTGCTGTATGGTGATGCAGTAGGTGTATTGATTTTCTTAAACATTATCAAAACCCTCTATGAAACATTTGCATTGCTGTCTTCCCTAACAATGATGTCTCTGTCTTATAGATGGTTTGTACTAATTAGATTTCATACAAATTCTTGCAATTTCAGTGCAGCTGCAAAGTGCTTAGTTCATCCAGAAAGTAAGTTTCCCAGAGGCTGTAAAGAGACGCAATACATAATTATCTGGAAACATTTATCGAATCAGATATAGCACTTTTTCAGCTTCCTCTCTGGAACTAAAGCATGTGTCATACGCGAGACCAATTTCTATACACTGGTGTAGAAGTCTGCTACCTTAGAGCTGAACCAGCATGTGACAGCCTTCTGCACTGGTGAAATGCTGTCGGGCCAGGATTGCTTTCAGTTGCTGGATCAGATTGGAGCAAGTTCGGAACTATAAGCGAAAAGGTCAAAACACTCACCCTTATGCACCGCTGCACACATAAGAATTGCTGGGATGTGTTTGGCCATTCCTCTTATAGTCCTGAACTTGCTGCCAGTGACTACCACCTATTCCAGCATCTAAAAAGGTCCCTTGGGCCGGACAGCATTTCCTCAGTGACAACAACATGCAGACGGATGTCGAACACTGGCTCTGCTCTCTTGTGGTTTCTTTGACACTAGTGTATAAAAACTGGTTGCACAGTAAGGTCAGTAGAGGTCATAAAAATTTTGAATCGCCATTACGAATGTCAAACCTTATGGCTTATGTAAACCAAAGCACTTTAATTTTACTGACTTGACAATAAGAATCATAAAAAGCAATACAATACTTTCGATAATTTAATAAAAAATCTGATGAAATAACTAGCCAAAAAATGTCTTCAACCGCGTCAACCAGGGTTGCGGTGATTTAAATCAGTTGATTAAAGTCACTGATTTAAATCAACTGATTTTTAAAAAAAAAATCACTGATTTAAATCACTTTATTTTAAATATCAAGTTAATCTGCTTTAATGAAATAAAATTGTTCATGTATCTTTAAATAGTGATTTTAAAATATTTTTAAATATATATTTAAAGAAAGAATGTATAGAACATTAAAAAAAATATTTCATTGACTTGATGTAACTAAAGTACTTTCCATATCTTTATTTTTGAGAACGGAAGCAAATTAGATTTTAACGCTTTGCGGAGCAAAACAATACTTTTTTTGAAATATGATGAGAAAACATCATGAATGGGTTTAGTTTATTGTCTAGACATAGAATCTACAAAAAAAAGTTTTTTGAAAAACTTGCTTCATTCCGTGTGTGGGGGGGGGGGGGGGGGGGGGCGGCGTTGTCCCCCTTTCGGGTCACCCCCCTTAGATACAGCCACCTTGATACACTCGAAAATTATTGTTGAATCTTACAGAAAATTATAAATTAAACTTCAAGAATATTGGTGCAAAATTTTCGAGTTACTTTGCTAAAATAGTTAAACGTCTAGAATTGAAAAATTTCTTATCTCCGAGTCAAGGAATTTTCCCAAACTGTATCTCTAATAATTCCTATTCTGAAGCAAAATTTCATAGGACTGCTATATACATTCTAAAAGGACTACTATTAGCCCTATCCTAAACCTATTATTTTTCATTTATAGTTGAATTTAACGGTTGAGAAGCTTCGCAGCAAAGGGTTAAATAAATCTCTAATGAGCAACACAATAAAATGCAAAGTATGAGATACTCCTTCTTTTATAAAATAAAATAAATATTGTGAAAGGATCATGCTCACAAAGAAAGAACATAGTAAAATGCAGTGAGTTTCATTTTAATATCGGAGAAATCTAGATAGTATTGGGGGCAACAAAGTTTTTATATTGCAATAATGTTCAAATGTAAGATAATTAAGTAATGCATATAAATGCTCCAAAAGATATACAAACATCTACATAGTACAATTTAAATTATGATCTATACTTATGAAAGGCAATGTTTGTGAGCGTGTGCGTAATGTCCATATGAATCTATCACACTTTCAGTCATGAAATTTGGCACACAGGTATAGTCCTGATGATGACTCAATGTACCTTGAAGCCTGAATTTAAAAATTTTTTATTTAATGTTTTGGATCAAACAGATTAGAAGTAAAGAAAGCTTCAAAACTTGTGTTTATAATGAAACAAATTAACAGCTGAGTGTATGATTCCATAATATTCTAACATACAATAATACATCTGTAGTCAAGAAATGACAATTTTTATTATATTATTCTTTTTTTCCTTAATAAAATTGTCTTATATTTCAAAAGTATATTGTTATATTTTAGTTCACAAATATTTTTTAAATAGTTACATTTTTGAATTAAATTTTTTTAATTTGTTTTTTTTAAAGAAAGCACTGCTTAATGACTGGTATGTTGTTATATATATATAATTCTATGACTGTAACGCTCGTTGTCTAATATACAAATGTTAAATATATATATAGTTTTAAAAAAATTATTAAAATAAAAAAAATCTTGATTTAAATAAAAAAAATCCGATTTAAATCAAATAAATCGATTTTTTTGAAAAAAATAAAAAAAATTGACAACCCTGGCGTCAACGCTACAAGTACAAGTGGAATGACTAGAAAAGTAGGAAAACTTTCGAATCTGTCAAAGCCAGAAAGCAATATTGTCATGTTTTTATTATTTTTTTAAAGAGAAATTAAGAACAAACAGTTGTAGTGATTTTAAATAAAATTAAGAACCCTGACTTAGATCGGGAGGGGGGGGGCGGCAGGCTGATACCCCCCCCCCCTGGATTCACCACTGCATTTATCAGTTTTTATTTTGTCTTACTGAAATCCAGTTCAAGTATGTGCATCTCGGAGCTGGATTCTTTGATAACCATTGTTTGCATTTGATCAGACTGGAAAATTTTGACTCTTCAAGAATCAAAAAAGAATAAATTGTTGCAAGATGATATTGAATTTCTCAAGATTCTTTTTATAATATGCTTTCAGAGTTTCTCTACTTAAAATGATATGTTATATTCATTATAGATTTTACTGATATTTTTATATTTTTACTATTTATTGCTGTATGTTTACTACACTTAGAAAGGGATGATTTTTTAATACTGTTTGTGATAAGCATTTCTAAGCTATTGGTTTGCATAGCTGAACTTGAGATTTGAAAGCAAAATTTTGCATGTATCACTTGAATGATAAATAAGATATAAATATTTGCAATACATGATCTTTAAATCCTCTCCGTAAAATTGTTTCCTATCCCCTTTGAATTTCTTTGTAGTGTTGTGGTATATAGGGTTTACCAGGGGCGATTGTGTTCCGGTATTATACCGGAAATCCGGTATTTTCTTCATTCTCAATATCGGAATTCCAGTATTTTCTGATAAATCTATTTTTTACAACTTAAGAGTTCCAAAGGCTCAAACTACTACGGATTCCCCGTAGTTTCTACACAATTTTGGCTTTTACTACAGACTACACAAATTATAATCCATACTACGGATAACTCCGATTTTTATTTCAATTTTAACTTTCACTTTCTTAAAAAAATCATTTCATGAGTAATTATTTTTGTAGTAATATGAAACATTTTTTTTATAAGAAATATGAAGAACCAGGGAAAAAAAAATTTAGGTTTAGTGGAATTTTTTTTTTCATATATTCTTGTTGTTTACTTTGGATTATGCTGAGTCTATCCAAATGATTTTTTTAGAAAATGGCATACCATAACTAAGAATAACTACCTCACTTAAGAATGGTCCCATAAGAATTTATATATGTATTCATTAATGCTATTCATACAAACTGTTATGTTTTTAATATTGTTTTATTATCAATTTTGATGGTTTCTTTTTATGTGTGTTATAGAATGTTATTGAAAACTCATGGACCAAGACAAAATAAATTAAATCAATTTCTTATGTGAAAAAGGCATATTAAAAATTGCATGCAAAAGTTGAATCTGCACTGTAATGAATGAATACATATCCATTCCCTACACATAATTTTTGTGCTAAAATTTCGGGTATTTTTTCATGAAGCCACAATCATCCCTGGTTTAGTGGTTATATTTTATTTTACCTTCAGGTTATGGATTAGATGAAATCTGAAATATTCTCTTAAAAAGAGTATTAGTGGAAGAAACAGTAACATTTTTTTAGCTCTCTCAAGTGAATTGAAGACTGGATTTCTTCCCCCTTTCAACCATCCATGATGTGACATATTTTTCTCTTCCCTCACCAAAGCTACAGTGATGTAGTGGAATAGAAGAGTTAAATTATGTACATGTTGATTAGACTTCACAGATCAGCTACAGAAGGGGAATGGCTAGCCCCAACTTTTTTGAAAAAACTATTGATGCAGCCAGCTAGTAAGGAAAATATTAATGTAATTGTTTTGTATTTTTATAGTATAAAATTATCTATGCAATTCAAATAATTCATTTTGTATTAAATTTGAGTGAAATTTGAAAATTTATTAATTTTCCTTTTTCCAGATGAACATCTTGTGTGCTTCTCTGGAAGCTGAAAGGGATCTCTCTCACTCCATTGTCCATATTGATATGGATGCTTTCTATGCCGCTGTTGAAATGGAAGATAATCCCAAACTCAAAGGAAAGCCAATTGCTGTTGGAAGTTCATCTATGCTGGTAATTATTTTCTCTTGTCCGTTTATATTAAATAAGAATTTGAAATTTGTTATGTCTGAAAGTTATGTGTTGAAATTGAAGTAAGTTCTTTTTGTTTCGTTATTCAAATCCTTATTTTAAAGACCCGCTTTAGGCTGACTTTGTGCTGATTCTAATGTGTTAGCAGGATCAGGTTCGAGCAAACAACTTTTAGCAGTTTACAGCTGAATTAGATAAAAAATAAAATGAGATAGTTTCGTAATATTTTTTATAATTATGCAAACGGAATTTAGACTATATGAAGAATTGCACTGGTCAACACTGACTTTTTGCCAACAATATTCCAACGACTTTAGGGTAATTCCGTGGTGCTGATTTAGAACCGTTATTCTTTTTGTCAGATTGGCTCTAGTTTTTGAGATAAAATGACAATTACATTTCAATAATAATATGTATGGAACACTCAAATCACATTGAAACTGTCTCAAGTATAAATTACTAATAAGATTAAATCAATGCAATAAATCAACTTATCCTAAGAGAGTAATCAATATATAAATCTATGTGGAAATTGCATAAAATTGATATCAAATGTAAGTTAAAGAATAAAATTTAAAACAATATTAATGAATGAAATAAAAAAATAAATTTCGTCAAATAAATAGATGAATCATAATGGTATGGTACAATTACATGATGATGTTACATTAAGTCCAATAAAATGAAAATTAAATAAGCTGCTTAAATTACTTCATCGAAAAGTTTTTATGTGATTTCCTCTTACCTACAATGGAAGTTTCGCATTGGAATCTCTAGCAGTAATCTGCCACCATATGTATGTCCCACCTCCCTTGATATCTTTGTTCCATTCCTTTGATATCCTGGTAGCCAAATTTTTTGTTTTGTTTAAGATGTATTAATTTTTGTTGCTTTCTGTATTCTTGCATACGTTCTGAACTAACAAATAATATTCTAGTTTTGGAGCTTAGTTTTGCAAGTGTGACCCTAAACAAAGAAAATAAATAAATTTGATATTTTTTAGACCTAAATAAGCTCTTGTTATGCATTCAACAAAAATGCAACAAATTAATTGAACTTAAGCTACAAAATGATTGAAGGAAAATAAGAGTAGAATCTGGCCTGGGGATTTCATCATGGTTCACCCTTCGGTGTGTATTTATTTTTCATTTGTTACTTCAAAATGTAACCTCTAGTTGATGCTGTTATTTGACTCTTATTGTTATGACTCTCTCTTTTTTTATTTGACTTTTTCTATGGATATACATTGACCTGCTGCATTCAGTTGACGAAATGATCTGTGAAGATTATGATGTTGATTAGGAACTAAAAATTGCATATTGAAGTTATTCCACATATTTATGACAACTTTGAAAGGAATCTGTGACAGGAAGTTATAAAGGATAAAACAAAAGGAAGGATAAAACAAAATTTATTACTCTTAAGAAGTTGAGTACTTAACAGCTAATGCTATAATAAAGAGATTAAGAGAAATTTTAAAATGTTAAAAATTAAAAAAAAAAATAGTGTACGTTTGCCACTTTTTACAAATTTTAAGAACCATTCAAGGCTGTAGATATCAATTAATTTGATTAATATTTTCCTCGTTTTATTTCTCACCAATTTGCAAATTTTCCTGCTGTATAGTGATACGAAATTTTTTTTGACTTTTTTCGGCCTACCCTACCACAGACACAATTGAAATGTTGACAATATGCATTATCTCGAAAACTAGAGCCAATTCTTCAAAAGTAAAATTAGCTTTAAAATCAGCTGTCTCAAGATACCCTAAATCTGTTAAAATTTCCTTTTCAAATGAGAAAAAGGGATTTTTTTTTTTTTTCATAAAAAGTTTTATTATGTTGTGAAAATTCTAATTGACAATCAATTAAGAATCATCTCCAAAATGAACATTTTAATATGCAGCTGTTTTTTCAAGATATTATGGAAACAAATTTTGTTGCTTCATTTTTTCAGCATTAATTATTGCATTATATAAGTAGTCAATTGTGTAACAAATTAGAATTGGTTCAGTTTTGTGTTGGAAATGACTCTGTAAGGTACTGTATTCAATAGAGAGAGTTAATTGCATAAAATGACACTTGATTCCTAATTGCATTACTGCATCCAATTATAGTTTTTTTTTTATTTTACTCACTTTGATTTTTATTTATTTATTTGTAACTTTTTGCAGAGAGTTAGTATAAATTACCAAATATGTCTGGGCTGGCCATTTTATGACTGTAGACATCTTCAATCTGAAAAAATATTTCAGATTCAGACTAATTGAATTTAAAGAATTGATCTACATTTGAAAATCTACAAATAGTTGTGCAAATTAACTGTTATTCCAGGTGTTTTTTTTTTCAAATCTGGCATATATGTAGTAAAATGTAAGTTTCTTTCCCTAACTTTGTTTTAGAATTGATATAGAATGCCGATATTAATTATATAGGTGATGTTATAACAAAATGTAGAACATCCTTTCACAATGATAACCTAGATGCTGCATAGATTGTGAAATAGTATGGAAAAGAAGTTTTGGGCACAGAAAATTCCTCTCCGAGTCTTATTGGTAAACATTTTAGTGATATTTTATTTGAATAGTTGGTTAGCTTATTAAAACTCTTATATTCCATGAACCTGCTAGTAGTTCCTCATCTCCAACATATGTTAATATAGTGGTACTTGCCAAATTCGAAGCTGAAGGATCAAGAAAAAATTCCCTTTATCCAAAAATCCGAATTATGATAAACAGGGTCAGAAAGAACTCAGGGAACAGACAATTCACTTTAATCCAAACAATTTGAATTAAAATTTTTTGAACTAGCCAAGTTACTCTGCATGATTCTTCAGGTTGTAATCTAATTCTTCAAGGGTTTTGTGAAAAGTCATTGCATTCATTAAAATATTTTGCTGATAATTCTGGACTTTTAGTTGTCAAATAAAGATAATATAAATAGAGCTATAACTTAATCTTCAAAAACTCTCTAAATTTAGATTTATATTTTAAAATGTTAAGAAACCAAAATTGTAAGTAATTTCATAAAATTATGTAGTGAAACACCAAATTAATTTTAATAAATTAAGAAAACATATACTTTTTTCTTCATAAATCTAATTGTTTAAAAATGTGTGTGCAATAATGCATGTATGTGTGTCAGGTTAAAGTTTTAAATTATTTGAAACTAGCCGCCTTCAGCGACCATTTCAATTGAATCTCTTATGCATAATTTGATATTCATGGTTCCCTTAACAATTTTAAGTTTCAAATTGTGATAGACATTTAACCCATGTTCTTTCAGTAGCTTTTCCACCTGTTCTGTTCGCTGTCTGCTTGAATGTCCCTAATAGAGTCAAGTGACTGGCTGTGTCATGCAACATCAAATTGCACATTGTCAGCATCAACTTCACTCTTATTCCTCTTGCAAAATATGCATCTGATTTAAACTTTAAAATGGCTCGGCACATTTTACTTCCAGCCGCATGTTAGCTGTATGAAAATACGCTCATTAAAACATAGCATTAAACATTAAGATATTATCTTTCAACAATGATAGAGAAATATTTGCTTAAACAATGAAAACGGTTTGAATTGGGTTGCAACAATTAAAAGTATTATTGTCAATTATGCTGAAAACATTTTTTTTAAATTTATTAAATTTAGAGGAAAACTTTTATGGCCACTTAATTAATATCATTGAAAAGGTAATTTTTTGCACTTTCAGATGTCGTAAAAATGATTTTTGTGCTGTAATATTTTCGGAAGTTATTAAGGAAAAACGCGAAAATTGTGCTTAATTTTTAATTAATTAATTAAAATTTCAAAAAAAAAGGGCTGCAAGGTGCACATTCCCACTCTCCAAATTATGTTTGAGCCAAATTTCGTAGCTCTAAGTACAACGGTCTGCCCTGTAGAGGACCAACACGCAGACACACACACATTCTCCTTTATTATTAGTAGAGATTATTCAATTTTTACACCACGATAATTTTCAGGAATTTTGAAATAAGGTCACAATTGTCCCTTAATCTGTGGCTAAACCAAATGCATTCCATTTCTTTTTTGCTTTTTCTTACAAGTTAATGCATATTCTCAAATTCCTAAATGATTTTCTACTGGCATATACTACCAGTTAGCCAGATTTCAAAGTGTCATCATTTAAAAGTTTTTTTTTTTCGTATGATTTTTGAGGTAATGCAAGGAATTTGAATGTAAATTTTTTTTTAATGTTTTATTATATTTTAAAAGCCTTTTAATATATATTTCTGAATAGTATTTAAAAATGATTTTCTACCAATTTTTCAGTAGTTTTTCTAAAAATAAATAAATAAAAATTCTGAATTTAATTTTGCCTCACAGTTATCTTAACATTTGTGTTTTAACATAATTATTAAAAAAAAAATTACTGAAATCTATGCTTTAACCCTTTCACGTTCATTGGTTTCGCACTTCGTGGACACACACTTTGAGGATTTTTTTACTGTGCATGGGTGAAACGTAGCATCATTTTTCTTTCATAACTCAAGAGCCAGAAATATAGGCCAATTTATATAAAAATTCCAGTTCAATACCATTAGTGTTCACAAAGATATCAGCATTGTAAGAGCTAAATTGCTTTTGATGTCTAAGAGAAACAAAATGATGAGGGTTCTTGCAGAAATTGATGTTTTTTAAAATTGAATCTTTGAAAGCAATATTGAATTTTATGAAGGTTGAATATCCTGAGTACTCACGTATACTTATAAATTAAATACATAATTTAAATTGCATTTTGATGATAACTTATTCGAAGGAAAAATAACCTGTTACCGTTAATTGGTTTCACTGTGAAACCACAAATTTCTTGAAAATAAAAAATGCTAAATTTTTTTCCTTTGCATATTTATGATCACCTACATGTCTAATTTTCAAAACGAAACATGTAGTGAACTTGAAAGGGTTAAATTAAGTTGGGCATTAACAGGTTAATATGATTTTTTAAACACATACTAAATTCATGTTGTCATTTTTGTGTTACAAGATGTTCTTATTTTATATGCACAATTTATAATTTCTCTTCATGCAGTCCACATCAAATTATGAAGCCAGAAAGTATGGTGTCCGTGCTGCCATGCCTGGTTTCATTGGGAAGAAACTTTGTCCTCAACTCATCATTGTGCCATGCAATTTCAAAAGGTACAGAGAAGTCAGCAACAAAGTAAGAGCCATCATTGAAGCATATGACCCTGACTATTCCCCAGCCAGTCTGGATGAGATGTACTTCGATTTAACTGAGTACATCAAGCGTGAATACAAGAAGCAGATGCATCTGAATGTCTGCTTGAAGCAAGAATCTGCTGTGATGGATGCATCATATGAGGTATGTCAGAGTTGTTCGATGAATGTTCCCAGAGAGGAACGTGATCTTCTAGCCTACAACATAGTCAAGGAAATCAGAGAAAAAATTTGTGCTGTTACTAATTTGACTGCAAGTGCAGGTGAGTGTATATTTAACTCCAGTAAAATTTGCACATATGTTGTATTAGATAAAAGTAGTCATTAATTGCTTTTTTATTGAACTGTCTCAATACTTTGATTACTTTTGTTTCTCATAAATGATCAGATTTTCAAGTCTAGGTTTTAAATTGTCTCTGCCTACAACATTTTTCAATGAGAAAAGCTTTTGCAACCCTCCATTATTTTAAATCTGAAATATGCATGTATGGAGGAAAACAAAATGCAAAAATAATCACATAAATGCAAATGCAAAATTAGTTCATGTGAAATACAAAAAAAATCGACTGTTAGATAAATTTGATTGTAATAACCTTTAATCACTAGGGGTTTTTTTTCATTATTTTTTGTTACTAACATTGAAATAATTGTCAAAGTTTCATATTATCAAAATTTGTTATCCCCAATTACGGTTTGAGACTTATAATTAAGAAACCCTCTTCTAGCCAATATGATCAAAACTTATATGTGACAGTCTTGGAAGAAAGGAGGATAGTGGTCAAAAAATCAATTTTATTGTTCTGACGGTTTCTATACCTTCAAAAACTCCAACTTCCCTTTTTGCTTGGGCACAGTGCTAAAAACTCACAGTACTACTTCATGAAACAATTTTTTTCCCATCCCTCTAAGTGGATTAGAAATTAGATATTTGTTTGTTAAAAAAAAAAAAAAAAAGAGAGAACCCATTTGGGAAGAAACAAGGTGTATGGTTCAACAATATTGATTTGAGAATTTCGATGGTGAAAACTGCATTTTTATATGGAATTAGCAAATTTGGCTTGAAACTGACAAAACTTTAAATATTCTTTTTTTGTTGCATTTTACTCATCGTCACATATTCAGAAAAAATATTGTAAGTGTGAAGTTGCTTGCTTTTACTGAAAAGCTTGTGTTGGAAGTTTCAGTGTACAGTTTGTTCTAATTTGACAGTTTTCTATTTATTTTACAGTTATATGAAATCTTAAAAGTTTAAATAAAAGTACTTGTAAAAGTGTTAATTATAAGAAATATTTTCATGTAAATCTTTTGAATTATATTGTTTAATTACTTATAACAATAAGTAATGAACACTTGCTATTATTAAAATTATTAT
Source organism: Araneus ventricosus (assembly GCA_013235015.1). NCBI lineage: Eukaryota > Metazoa > Arthropoda > Arachnida > Araneae > Araneidae > Araneus > Araneus ventricosus. The sequence goes on from BGPR01025587.1 coordinate 13,001, forward strand.
TTTTTTTTTCAAGAACATAGTTGAAGAGTCAATAAAATGCTACATGATTAAACTTAATTGCTCACTGTGAATTAAAAAAAAATTCTTGGTGTTGTTTTTTGTGTAGAGCAGTTTTCATGATCATTTTAACTCGGAGTTTAGGTTATGGGAATATAATTTATATTGCTTTCCATATTTGACAGATGGAAAAACCTTTCATCACGGCATTAGCTGAGATTTCAATATCATCAGTAAAAATGCAGAGATGTAGAAATCTATTTATCATCTTAAGTAAATAAATTTGTTTGAAAATCAGGAGGTTGTTTGAGGTTTTTTTTTTAAACTACATCTGTTGAAAAAAAAAAAAGAAAAAGAAAAGAGTGCACATAAAGTGAAGAAAATATTATTTTGATTTTTAAAAAATGATTTAAATTATAAACACTTATTTTCACTGGATGTTTATTTTCTGGGCATTTTTCCTCCCATATAGATTAGATAAATAATCTTGAAACTTTCATTGTTATTATAGTATAATATTTAGTGAACAGTTTTAGTTAGTTAGTTTTTGAATAAATTTAACAGTAATATTGATTTACAAATGAATCTATATGCAATTTTTTTTACAGATTGGGCCAACAATAGAATTTATAATTATACAATCATAACTTAAGTGCGAAGTTTAAGTTCTTATTACAAAAGAGAGAAATAATTGTATATTGAATAATTAAAGCCTTGATTGAAATTATACAGTAATAATCTTTTTTAAAAATTTGAAAACAATTAACATCTTATCAAATCAAATGATGAAATGCATTAAATTAACCAATGCATCTATAGCTTTTAAATCAATTGCATGCAACAAGTTATAACATTAAGTTTTTAAGATAGATAGAATTTTCCTTTTAAAAAATGTGTTTTATTTAGAATTAAGCTGTACTGATATGAAATTGAATAATATATATATTTTAAAAAAGTAAGAAGTAATGCATTTTTATGCCTATACTTTTTAATTCTACAAAGGTTTTTTTTTTTAATGGATATAAAGTAAACTTTGTTTTCAGGCATAGCACCAAATGTTATGCTAGCCAAAGTATGCTCTGATCAGAACAAGCCAAATGGGCAGTATCAAATCCTTTCTACACTTGAAGCTGTCAATTCTTTTGTATGCTCAATGCCTGTGAAGAAGGTTGGTACTTTGTATCTGAGATTTTAATGCATAACATTTGAGTACTTCATTTGTGAATCTTGTGAAATTATTTTTATAGTTCATTATAACTGATAAGAAGACTTTGAACTGAATACTGAGATAAAATGTATAGATAATTGTCTTACAAATTTGTAAAATATTAACAATGATAATATTAGTACATATTTAGTGTTTTTTTTCATAATTAATTTCAGTTCAAAATGTTTCAATAATTCTTACAGGTATTCCGCTCAGAATCAAAGTTTTGTAGAAATGATATGAAAAGTGATACTTTAGAAAATTCTTTTCCATCTTTTAATACATATGTAGTTATCCCAGAGAAAATAATTAGAATTGCTCTTTATAGTTTGTTTGGTTTTTAAATAGAAAAAAAAACATGGAAAATGCATGACATATCTTTTATAAATCTTTCAAATTTTATCAAAATCTAAATTTATCTAAATTTGGAATCTGAAATTTAATCAGTTTTTCTACAAGTAAACTTTAAAAACAAACAAAAAAAACCACCTTAATTCATGGCTTAAATTCTGTAAACTAATAAAATGTTAAGCTAAATTTTTAATGTGTTGTTGATCATTCCTGCAGGCTAACATATAATTAGGCTAATTTCACTATTTCAAATCTCATGGGGAAAAAGAGAGAAAGATGAAAGAAAGAAAGAGCTATTTCTGTTTAATTTGTTTTATGCACTAGAAAGGAAATTAAATTGTCCACAGAAGTTTTGTTAGAAAAGAATGCCCTTCCAGAGAATTTTTGAAGTGAAAGTAACTCGTATATGTGAATGAAATCACCAACCAGCCTTTTCGTTAGTACAATGTAACTTCTCTGGTGTGCAGTTATTCTTACTTTCTAATTAAGGTGTTCATGACATAAATTGCTAGATATGAATCTGCATACTTCTGCTCTCAATTTATTGGTCTCCATTTGCGATCTTTTAAACTGCCAAATAACTTTTTAAACATTGTTTAATTTATTGCTTGTAAAAGTAGTTTCACTTTTGTTGTTTGTATCCTGTTTTTGTTGTTTGGTTGGGGTATAATCAGATGCATCCATTTAAATTTCCTTCTTAAGTAATTTTTACAATACATCGGAGTATCAATGTTTCAGTTGGCATTTAAAAATGTTTTAATACTGATTAGAAAAAAGGTTAATATATATATAGGTTTCATCAAAATCCTCTTTGTTCAATATTTAATTTTTTTTTTTCCCCATCTGAATTCTACACATTTCTTCAGTTGTTGCCAGTCTGTCAATCTGTAGATGTTAATCTTTTGCTGTCATTCTGGAAATAACATTATAGTTTATTTTTCTACCTTTTTAACAAAATAATTTAATAAAAAGTAGATAAAATTGTATAAAATAATTATGTTATTTGTCTAGAAATTTATTTAAAAAAATGTGGTTACAGTGTTAATGTTTAGAATAATTAAATAATTTAAACATTAAATTTTTATTGGAAACTTATAATGGGTTTTGAAATTTGTGGTTTGTAAATCAGTTTACTTTTCATTCTCATTGGAAATCACAGTTACATTTGGTAATATTCTGTTAAAATTTCTTAAAAAAAAGTTTTTATCATATATTAAGTTGTTAACAAGTTATTCAAATTGTCATATTTATAATTTTCTTAGGTTTCTGGTATTGGACCTGTGACAGGTCAAATTCTTAATGCTATCGGAATCCACACCTGCTGGGATATGTGGGAAAAGCGAGATGTGATTCCCATCCTCTTCAAAGAATCATCAGCTGATTTCTACATGAGAGTGGCACTGGGTATTGGCAGCACAGTGGTCAAGAGGTACGCATGATATAAATAAAGCTTTCACATCTTCTGCTTTGGAATGAAATTGTTTTAATAGCAAATAAGGTCTGTTAATGGGGAACTTCAGCATTTTTTAAAAACGCATGAAAGCAATCCGTATTTATAGAAAAAAATCGTTCTAATTTCAAATATGCAAGTTAAATTTTACATAAAAATTTATTTATTTAAATATTGAGGGCGAAAGATGCACTGAAATAGCAGGAATGATGATGCAATCCGAAACGCACTCTCATTGGCCGAGTAGATTTTGACGTCAGCGTTGCCCTTCTTCGCATACTTCTGTTTCACGACTTTTGTGGCATGTTTTGATTTCAGGCATTTATATTAGCTTACATTTTAGAAGTGAAGTTTTAGTGGATATTTTTTACTATTTCATGTTTAATTTCATAATGGATATGGTTTTGTATAAGGGAAATAGGATAATTTGCCTAGGATTGATTCCACGATGATGGCAATGTATTTCAAGCAGGCAAAAGTGCATCTGAAAAAACTCTGCCCATCGTAAATTATCTCACGAAGAGAAACTTTTTGGACCTTCCCTTGAATACATTCAGTTACCAGAAAGAAGTTATGTACTATACACAATAGACAGGTTTTCAAAAGCATCAGGCAGAGATAAATTGAAGAGAGGCCCTCGGACATTTCGATTCCGAGAAGATGTGATTTCTGTTGCACAAGAAAGAGTGAAAAACTAAGAACCTGCTTTTGCATGATATGTGAAATTCCGCATGCCTACACACACAAAGGAAGTTCCTCTCAAAATAAATTCAAGTACGACATTTTTTTTAAATACATATGTGCCTTTGAAAAATTAATTTTATTTTATATAGTTTTATTTTACTATGCTGTGAAGTGTATAGATTATTTCCTTTGTACAAGTATCTATTTTAAGATACTAGTTAATAGTAATTAATATAAAATCTGGTTAAATTAAATTATATAAAGAAACCTATATAAATTTATAATAATATTCAAACAAGACCAAATGCGACTGAGCTAGGATTGACTTTTTGAAGACTGATTTTGATTTGAATATATTCATTGAATCTAAATAATTGATTTTGCATAAAAAATTAATTCTGCGAAATATTTCCTTGCACTACAAATGAAAACGAATTTCATCATAAAAGAAGTCATGAATTTAAACTTATTTTTAAGATATTCTAATTAATTTTCAATGGTACTGTAATTTTTTTAAAATATAGGAAACATTCCAATATCTATTGAAATAATTTATGTTGTAAAATAAAAAGAGCAAATTAAAAAAAAAATCTTAAAGAAGGTTGGGACAGCCTCTCAAAGGGTTAAAATATAAATTGCATGTAATCAAAAAGTAGGATGGGGAATAGAGGGGAAAAAACTAATTAAATTTAACTATTTGCTTTAAAATATCTATTTCTTTTTGCCGCTAACCTCACCTTATACTTCTTTTCAAAACAAAACAGATATTGAATTCAAAGTTCTTTTTTATAGTGGTTTCTGATATTCGTATGGGAGGGCACTAGTTTCTTAAAATATAAATTCCATGTAATCAAAGAAAAAAGGATGATACATGCGAAAATAACTACAGTAGAACCCCGCTAATCTGAACTAATTGGGACCGGTACCTGTTCGAATTACAAAAAATTTGGATTACCCGAAATTCCAATAAAAATAGAAAAGAAAAAGATGTGTGCTAAAAAAAATGTAAGTTATAAGTACTCAGTACTACTATCTCCTGAATTCTTTTATTCAAAAGCAATAAAAAGAGAATATGTCTCCCCTTTCATTAAATAATGGATGTGCTCCTGTATGAAATGACCTTATCTTACGGCGAATTGCAACAATGTATGCAATAAATTTGCAGAATAAAATTTAAATGAATACTTCAGTGTTAAACTGTATGTTGTAAAATATGAAATATTTTATTTCATTTTCATAGGATTTTCTAATGTATTACAAGATTGTTTATAGTTTATTAAATGCTAACATATTTTAAACTTATTTTCTTTTAAGTCTAAAAAAATATTTTATTTACACTTCTTTGCTAGAAAATTATCTAGGAGTGTTTAGTTGCATAGAAAAATTGTGGCTCTAAGAAAATACAAGGTGTGTTAGAAAAGTTTGGTGAATGGTCCCAAAGTTGAATAACCTTGCTGGTTCGGATGCTGCGCTCACTCAGATGCAGTGAGAGACATGGCAACTAGTGCCCCCTAGCGTCCAAATCACGACAGTTAAATGGAAGTGCGTGCTACAACCAATTTAACGAATCAGTGCGAGAAGGCGCGTCACTGCGAAATGGAGCAACGTGTGAACATCAAATTTTGCTTTAAATTAGGAAAAACGGCGACGGAGACACATAAAATGTTAGTGAATGTGTACGGTGTGGAAGCAATGAGTAAAAAGTGTGTTTTTGAGTGTTTTAAACACTTTAGAGACGGAAAGGAAATGTCGAAGATGAGCCACGTTCGGTTCGACCGCCAACAAGCACAACTCCAGACAACATCAAACGAGTGCGACGGATGCTTGCGGATGGTTGGCGGCTGTCTTTGAGAATGATGGCAGAATAATTTAAGATAAGCCTAGACAGTGTGAGTAACATTGTTTGCGAACATTTGCAAAAACGTAAGGTTTGTGCCCGGTTCGTACCGCACAAGCTGTCAGACAAGCAAAAGCAACACCGGATGGAAAACTCTGGAGATTTCATCGATGTGTTTTACCAGAATCCAAAGTTCTTGGAAACAATCATTACAGGGGATGAGTCATGGTGCTACCAGTATGATTCGGAGACCAAGCAACAGTTCATGAAATGGTGTTCATTGTGGGCCCCCCCCCCCAAAGTGTCGTCTGCCCAAATCCAGGATTAAGACGTTGTTGATCGTCTTTTTTGACAGTAGGGGCTTGATCCATCATGAATTTGTACCTGTGGGTACAACCGTCAATGTGGAATCCTACGAGGGAGTTTTGAAATGGCTACTGCAACTCATCCGGTGGGTTCGGCCACAGTTGTGCCAGAGTGGACAATGGAAACTGCTCCACGACAACTCCCGTCTGCACACTGCGATCTGCGTGAGGCACTTCCTCGCTACACGCAAGGTGACATTTCTTGAAAACCCTCCATTTCTCCAGATCTGGCACCTGCAGACTTCTTCTTGTTTCCCCGCCTCAAAGGAGTTCTGAAAGGCCTACGCTTTTCTGACATTGTGCAGATCTAACAATTTGCGACAATGGTGCTTCGAGCAATACCGAAAGAAGCATTTGCTGAAGCTTTCCAGCAGCTGTATAACCGATGTCAAAAGTGTATTGTATCTAATGGCGATTACTTTGAATGTCAGTAAAGGTATTTTGTTTGTATATCTTTTTTCTATTATTTTATGAGACCATTCACCGAACTTTTCTAACGCACCTTAACAAATTATTATTATTGTTTAAATTATTATTTCTTTTCTTATAAAGTGATCATGTTCGGAAGAGCATTGGAACAGAGCAGACTTTCAGAGAAATTAGTCAACCTGAAGAATTGCGTACAAAGTGCCAAGAGCTTTGTCAGGAAGTTGTGGAAGACCTTAAATTACGCAATATGGTGGTAAATATCACATTTCAAAGCATTTTTAAATTGCACTTATGCCTTTTTTAAGCATTTAAAAGTGTTTTAAATCGTTAATTATTTCTTACTGTGATGTGTTTGGGAATTGTAAAATATGTATGTAATAAACATAAAAGCAAAAAAGTTTAGTAATTGCCATATTTTAAAAATTTATATTCTGAAATAAAATTGGGTGTTATGGGAGTGACCATTATTTTTTTAATGTATTAGAAGATATAGTAAGAATGAAAGTAACATAGAATTGCATGAATGCTTTTTGTTTAATTTTGTAAATTAAAAAAAAAATTATAAGTGTTTAAGATTTTAAATTCTTGCATTACCATATCCCTCTTCGATGAGAAACAAATGGATTTAGGGTGGATAGAGGAGTCATTCAAAATAATTATCTATATTCATCATTAATGATGATATGTGAGAAAAATTCATTAATATACATTACTAATGAAATGCTTAGGTATATATTTTTCAGCTGTTTAATGAAAATAATGTATTATCGGTTTTATTTTAAAAATTTGATCCCTAGAATCTAAAGATTTTTATTTATGCATGCATACAGTGATAAAATGATAGTAAAGAGAAGACATGGCATGGTAAAGAGCAAGTAAAACTTTGAAAATTTGAAACGTGTAAATTTTTGTGGATTTTCTTTGCTGTGGTCCCAACTGCACATTTCAAAGTCATGTTTAGCAGAAATGTTTTTATGAACTATTTTAGTATTAGCTTTAAAAGTGAACATTTTAAAATAAGCTCATTTAATTTCATTCAGTTTTGATAATGTTTGGGAAAAGAAAAGAATGGATTAGAAAACATAATGGAAAAAATATCTTTGTTTTTAATTAATGTATTAAGAAATTAAACATATTTTTTTGTCTTGATATTTTTATAAAAATACAAAAATTGCTAATGTGTGAATATATGAATTAGAATTATTTGAAATTTTAGCTTTTAAATAGCTAATACGATTTCAATGAATTTAGGAATATTTTATTTTTTTATTTTATTAATTTTTTTATAATAGAAAGATATTCTTTCAATTGGAAGAGAATGCATTTATTGTCATATTCTTCAGATGTCCATGAATATATATTTTTTAAAAAATAAAAGCTGGTGGAAAAAATTAATTTAATACCTTATAACAGTGTCTTGTTTTTATTTCTGTTCTTAATAAGCAATTAGCAAGTCCAGTTTTAACAGTTAAAATACAGTTACATATTTTCTTCATTAATAATTTACAATATTAATTCATGTATTTAGTAATTTTCAATCCACTAATTCTCGTTTTCAGGGCAAAGTAGTTGTGTTGAAATATAAAACAACCAGTTTTGATTCACATACCAGAAATCATTCCCTGCCATATCATACTGCTGATGAGGAAGTGATTTCTAACACAGCCAGGAAATTGCTGGATGCAGAAATAGCAGCTGTTGCTCCGAAGCCTCTCTGCCTCAGGCTCATGGGTATGTGAATATTTTCTGTTTGAATTATTTTCCTGTCAGAGATTCACTAGAATTTGTTAAAATGATTAATTTCATTCTGGGTATATCTTGTAAAATATATAAGTTAATAAATAAAAGATTGAATCCCGTAATTCATGTATGTAATTACATTATTATATCATAATGAACCAGTCCTGAATTTGAGATTTATCTTGTCATAAATTTATACATTAAAGAGGTACAGTTATTGCAGAGTTACAGTTAAGATGGTTGAGCTATGAAATTGGATTTATTTCTCTAGTGTGATTCATAATTAAATCTTTCAAAATTGTTATCTTTTCAATGGTATGGGACAAACAAAGATGTCTGAATGTGCTTAAATAAAAATGCAATGGATTTTTTTATTTGTTTGTAAGCATATCAATGTAAATAATTTGCAAACCGATCCACCAGCACCATAAAAGCATTCACATTGAAAAAGAAGTTTCAGCCAGCAATTTTAGTGACGTTATGGATCTACTGTCGGAAGTTAAACTTATCGTTGACACGATCAACAGTATCCCTGGTACAACTATACTTATGCAAAGTAAGGATAACATTCTCGAAAAACTGTTTGTTCTAGCAGAAGCTTTATGCAGCCATTAATTAACCATCTTGGCACCCACTCTCTGGACCCTTCCCTTGTCAAACGCAGGCTATTTTTAAGATTTACCTATCTTAATCAAATATGATGTTTTTTCTTTTGAATGGTTTTGTCCATTGACAATAACTGACAAATGTCGGTTAGCAAGTAATTTGTTCTAATCTTAAACTTTAAAACCTGCTCCTTTTGGAAATTTAATTATATTTGGTGAATTCAACTTGTCATGCCACTAACCTTTACTTTTCAGTCAACGAAAGAGAAAAGTCCTCTAAGGTTATGCGCTTCCTCTACAGCCCCCCAATCATTATAAATAATTTTCATTTTTCAGCTGATGGTGTATTTGTGTATAAGTAAATTTAAGCAGTTTGCTTATTGGTTATAAGCAATTAATTATTGTTACTTTACTTGATATACATTGATCTGGCTATTATGCTATTTCTGGTACTTGACCTTTTTCTTACAAGAGGTGGGATTGGTACAATTCCTGCACCAGCAGATATTTTCCTTTTGCATATGGGGCTGGTACATCTGTTGTATAAGTAACTCATTAAG
>BGPR01025588.1:0-22224 GCA_013235015.1 Araneus ventricosus
TAAATTAAGTAATTTCTTTTTGTATAAAAATATTTAATTTATTTTTTAAAAAATCAATATTTTACATTTTCTTTCGTAGCCATAACTTTAAATAAATCTAAATCGCTACCATAACGAGGGATAAATAGGATCACCAAATCTACCAGTAAATACAGTAAACAACAGGGACGTCTTATCCAATGGTCTAACTGGACCCGGGGGACCCTACAAATTTACTATATTGATTTAATTTTAATTTTGTCCCAGAAAAAAACTTAATTTTAATTATGAAAAGGTGCTAAATTGTAAGGCGTTATTCTGAGAAATAGTTATTACTTTTTTCTTTTCTTTTTTTAATTTATTTTTCTTTTCGTTTTTTTCTTTATTTATTTTTGTTTTCTTTTTTTCTTTTTTTTTTCTTTTTTTTTTTTTTTTTATTTATTTTTGTTTTCTTTTTTTATTTATTTTTGTTTTCTTTTTATTTATTTATTTTTGTTTTCTTTTTTTATTTATTTTTATTTTCTTTTTTATTTATTTATTTTTCTTTTATTTTTTAATTATTTATTTTTCTTTTCTTGTTATTTATTTTTCTTTTATTTTTTATTTATTTTCGTTTCTTTTTATTTATTTATTTTTCTTTTCTTTTTTTTATTTATTTATTTAATCTTTTCTTTTTTTATTTATTTATTTTTTCTTTTATTTATTATTATTATTTTTTTTTTTTGCTTCTCAATTATTTTATTAAGTAGGCATTTTATTTGGACCATAGGGATTCAAAATCCTAGTTGACGTCCTGATAGCGCTCCGAATAACGTCGTCCTAGGGCGCTCAAATTTGTTAAGACGGCCCTGGTGAACAATGAACTCCCTAGATCTTCCTCTATCTGCTCCTCCAATTCCTTCTTTCTAAACCACGCTTAAGATACAGAAAATAACATCTGCAATTTTTGGAAAATAGGGTCAAAAATACCCCACGCTGGTGCTCATGGGCTAGAAGAAAACTCAGCCATCCTTTTACAACGTTCATTTGTACAATAAGAAAGTGCCGTCCTCTATTTTCAAACAACTGAAAGATAATATCTGCAGGCATCCGAGGTCACCCTTGAAGCTACTATTCTTATTGTTCCTCATCAGCAATCAATCTGCCCATCACACCTGTGGTGATTGAAGAGGATAGGAATGAAGCCATCAGCCTGGTGATTACTGTTGTAATATTTTTTTTCAAAAAACAAGAGATAGCTTAATCGTTTGCTGGTACAGAAGACGTACCAACTCTTAAGAGCAGGGTGTCTTCCCTCGACTGTCGCGTTTTGCACACTGTAGTGTTGTAGAAAACCGACTATGCAGTTTGAACACCTTCTTTTTAACCGACTACCTCCAAAATTTGATTCAGATCTACAATTTTACTCGAAGTTACAAGGCATTCCTAATTTCATTTATTTGTGTCTTTTCGTTTACCGAATTACTGCGTTCACAATAACAAGAGCAGACTAACAAGGGAACCAAAAGGCGAGCCGGGCCCAGGGGGTAAGGATTGGGATACAGTCCTCCTTTCGAATTTTGATTGTGGTGACCAATCGGGTGTGACGAAAGTTTTTCCGGTTGCCCTATGCATCTATGCTGCGAAAATTTGTCTTCTAGCAAGTTACTGCAATTTCGATTAATATAATGATAAGGTGACCAACTTTTTTATAATTAAAAGGAGGACATAAATGAATGGAAGAAAAAAATATATCGCAATTAAAATAATCCTTTTATTCATTGCAGCAATAATACACAATACGCTATAATATGATAAATGCATAATAAAGACATTTATAAGACTTTATATTGTAATTATGATTACATGCCTATTAATTGTTATATAAATGGGTACTTTTCCATTAACCCTCCAGCCGTTAGGCTTTCAGATTGCTACTTTGAACGAAATTGTCAAGCTGAAAGAGAAGGTTATTCTCCAAGTTGTGAGGTTTTGAACAAAAGGATTTCAACCCCCTTTTGTGGTTATTTTTGCGCCGTAAGGGGTGGGCTATTAGACCTGCTATCGTTCGGCAGTGACAGATGACTTCTGACCTCGATTCTTTGGAAAGAACCCTTTGTTAGAATACCCTTCTTTGAGTATTCTCAGAAAAGTTGGTCAAACTGACCCTCCCCTGACCACAGACACTCCCTCTCATTATGTCGCCGCGTGACACCTGAGGGGGGGGGGGGGAGAAAAACTTGTAGAAGGAAAATCTCGGGTCTGACACTTATATGCAACTTTTCTTTCCCGAGACGGTCTCGGGTCTGACACTTATATGCAACTTTTCTTTCCCGAGACGGTCTCGGGTCTGCAGTTATGAGAGGAAAAAGTTCACGCAGATATCTCGGGCCTGACGCTAGGAGGGTTAAATGAATATTTTTTTGTCAAGTATCATCCTCCAACGATATATTGGAAATATCTAAACAAGCGATATCTTTCGTATTGTATTTTACAGTAAGTACTGCAGATCCAATCTCGATTTATTACTTGTCCAAAAATTGTTAGCAATAGGTAAAACGTGATTAACATCGATGAAATGCGGAGATTTACAGATTAGTCTTCGGATACCAAAAAGGAGGACATTTAGGAGGACACTTTTCGAGAGAGGACAAAACTTACAATAGAAGGACTGTCCTTCCTAAAGGAGGACAATTGGTCACTTTAATAATGAGAATGTGCGAGTTTTATATTCAGAGAAAATAAATGCAAATATGTAGTTCTGTTCATGTCTGTGCTCATTGTTACTGATGAAAATAAAATAATCTTGAAAATAAGAAAAAGAATATTTTTCTTAACCTATGTCAGCGGGCCCTCTGGTGGGCCCGGGTCTCGGAGATTTTGCCCCTCCTGTCCTCCCCACTCGGCCTGCCTGTAGACAGACTGACAGGCGGGCAACTCGTTGACGCATTTGGTCCACAATTTCATACAAAGCCATAATTCTGGTGTTTAAGCCGTATGAGTTATCGTTTACAAACGCACTTGAGAAAATAAAATTCTCAAATATTCTTAGGTTGTGTGTTTTCTGCCATTACGAAGATCACATTCTCGTACTTCTAACTGGTCCACCGAGTATCCCCATGGTACGCGTACCTCCACGGATAAGAGTACCATAGGTTGGAAACCTCTGATCTAAGACATTGCGTTTCTGGATTATCGGAATCACATCCATTAGAGCAAACAGACCAACAAACGGGTCACCCATTGAGTCATTAGATCCAAAGTTTTATACAAAGCCACAATTCTGATGATAAAGCCATATGAGTAGGGTTTCCATACGTCCGGTACGCGTACGATAATTGAAGCAATTATTTTGTCACTATAATTTTAAAATGACTAGCGCCCAATTTTATAATTATGTGAAAGAAGAAAATGATATAATTAAGAAACTAAAATAACCTTTAAAATATGACTGGACTAAAAAGGATTAGGCTTGTATTCTTTTTACTTTCTCGTATACGAAGTATACAAAAAGAAAGTATTGTAATCTTCAAAAAGTTCGATCTCTAAATTTTGACGAATCTCCACGTTTTAGACCTGCCTGAGTCCTAAAAACACAATTTTGGAATTATGTTGTCTGTGAACACGATAACTCAAAAACTATTAAAGCTACAGGGAAGAAATTTTTTTGTGGTTTTTACACATAATTTGTAGGTTTCTATCAAATTTTGGGCAAAAGTCATCCACGGGAAGTCTGTCTGTCTGTGTTCGTGTGAACGCGATAACTCACAAACTTAAATAGGTAGGTGGATAAAATTTGGTACACATTTTTATCATCAGAAATGTAGGTTTTTATCAAATTTTGGACCAAATCCGTCAAAGGGTTGACTGTCTGTCTGTATAATCGTATGCTTTTGAACGCAATAACTTCTTTAAAAAATTACATTGACAAATGAAATTTGGTATATGGCCTTCTTACCTTAATAGTAGATTTGTGTCCAATTTTTGTGTCAATCGGTTGAAAAAAGGCGTTCTAATTGCAAATTTCTTTTTCTTTATCTTACACCCAGCCATTATTGGTAATCACGCCTGCTTCTAATTTCACTTCCGCGTTGGACGACCTCCGGAAATCGTGGTATGACGTTTCGCTAATTTTTTTACACTGCGTTAGGGGTTCTTGTTCGTTTTACTTCCTTTTAGTTTATTTTCTCTACATGTGTTGGGAGTTTACAAGAAAGTTTAGGGGAGTCCACTCCCGCTGGTTTATTATTCTACATGTTGATTTTATTAGATTGTTTAAACTTGATTGAATTTTTATCAGAGTAAAATAAAACATTACCCACCCACTTTTTTCCCCTTTTATTAATTTAGCTCTTAAACCTCCCTTATCAAAGCTTGGCAATTAATGGCAACCCTGCATACACGTCATCGTGTCCATATGGAAGCCGACGGACGGGCAGACAGTCTTCTCATTGAAGTATTTCGTCTATAATTTGACAGAAGTTTGTAATTTTTGTGTAAATACCATATACCAAATTTCACCCGTCTATCCCTTTGCGTTCTTGAGTAACCGTATTCACAGTCATATAGACTTAATTCTAAAAATGCGTGTCAAAATTTTAGACAATTAGGACCAGTGGCGTAGCGAGGGCTTGTGGCGCCTGGGTCATAATATGATTACGCCCCCAGTCATCATCAGTGACTTAGATTGTGTAAACATCGCCCGGGGCTTGGCATTATTTTCGCCGCCTCATCGTATTTGAATTTAAAAAGTGACATAAACGCATTAATGTTTTGTCACCACTGCCAGTGGCGTAGCGAAAGCAAGTGGCGCCCGGAAAATGATAATGATTTTTTTAGCCCAGTCGTAATCAGTGGTTTAACAAGCCTGAATCGCGCCAAGAATATTGTAATATTTTCACGTCTTTTCATCATATTCTGCATTAGCAGTGGGTTTTGACTCCATGGCGCCCCTTAAAATTAGCAGTGGGTTTTGACTCCATGGCGCCCCTTAAAATTAGCACCCGGAGCATCTATGCTAGGGATGGGAAAAACCTACCAGTTTTAACCGAAAACCGGTTTTTTGTTTCGGTTAACCGACTTTTTCAGGCTATTTTTTGTCCTGGTTATAATTGATTTTTTTAAAAATCCAATTACCGGTTAAAAAAAACCGGATCGGAAGATAGGCTTGATTTTAGGTTCGATTAGTCTAAAATTTGCCAAGTTATGAAGCTTTGAATTTCAATCATCTTAGACCAATCAACGATAACCGCTTCCTCGAGGCGTCTGATGTTTGGCGGATTACTGAAAGAGTATTTATGAACAGATTGAATATTGGCCAATGGATTGATTTCCTGTGAAAACAATATTAATAAAAAATTATGTTTACAAACTGCGTTCGTTTCTTTAAAAAACGAAAACCGGTTATTTTGAGCGGTTATAACCTCTAGGTTAAACCGGAGGTAAAAAAAAACTTGAATAACCAAAAACAGGTTATTTTCGCAATAACCGTCATCCATAAACTATACCCCCTTTCCTCCCGGTCGCTACGCCACTGATTACAACACTTTCTAAACTTCGTATACGACACAGTAAAAATAGCGCTGGTATAGTATCTGCACCACCTGCCCTGAAAAGTTTCACCAACCACTCACCGCACCAACAGGAAAAGTTTAATGACCAGCATCCTATAAACAACTCCAGCGATCCCATTAAAAATTTTCGAATAAGTTTCCGAAGTTGTGAAGTGAGTGTGTTCCGATGCGCAGGAGGCGAAGAGCCTCTGCTGAGGTCCTGGAAACTCGAAACAAAGTGGGGGCGTGCAAGGGGGGGAGAGCGGAGGAGCAACACTTTTGGGGAGGACGAGGACGGAGGGTGGAGGGAGGCAAGACGGCCCCGAGCAAAGAAGAAATCGATGCTAATCGATGTGTAGAGGTCGTTGAGAAATGTGTTCTTGAGGCGGCCATTGGAACAGGTGGAATCACATCTTCCGGACTGAAAACAATGAGTGACGAGGGGGCGGATGCAGAGCACCATTTCGGGGGGTTAAAAAAGTGCACCGATGGCTGCTAATTCTCACTCGTGGTCTGTGTAATCTTGTTCATTTGAACATCAGAAATGAAAAATCTTCCGAATCTGGATTCAATTCTGTGTAATGTACCTTTTTACCCTCTTGTAAATGAAATTATGCAAAAAAGTATTGTAATGATCCACCATTTTTTGGAAGAGATGATTTTGATGAATCGCCATCTTTTAGACCTCCCTGAGTTCGATAAACGCATTTTTGAAATTGGGTCTGTCCGTCCGTTGATGTGTAGAAACAATATTTCAAAAACGTAACAAACCAAATGGATAAAACTTCATGTGCAGTCTTTACACCAAAATCGTCAATACCATTCGGGTTTTTACACGAATACCATTTCGGGGGGTTAAAAAAGTGCTTCGATGGCTGCTAAATTTCACTCGTGGTATTTGTAATCTTGTTCATTTGAGCATCAGAAATGAAAATTCTTACGAATCTGAATTCAGTTCTGTGTAATGTATCTTTTTACCCTCTTGTAAATAAAACTATGCAAAGAAAAAGTATTGTAACGGTCTGAATATTCCACCTTTTTTCTAAGAGTTTATTTTGCTGAATCTCCACCTTCTACATCTCCCCGAGTCTGATAAACGCTTTTTTGATATTAGGCCTATTCGTCTGTCGATGTGTAGAAACGACAACTCAAGAGCGTAACAAACCAGATGAATAAAACTTCAGATGCACTCTTTACACCAAAATTCCTATAAAATGCTGAACGAAATCCATCAATGGAAGGTCTGTCTATCAGTCTTTTACTTACCTTATTTCATGTTTGTAGAGTTGGAATTTTGTAAATGATTTTTCACTCTCTCCTTGACGCACTGGCAGCGAGTCGAGGGAGCCGAGGGGGGCAGTCGACCCCCTACTTTTTTGGGGAAATATGAAATTTTTAGTTCATTTTATCTGCCTAAAACTAGGAATTACAAAAAAGCAATAGTGTTCGGGAAAACTAGCTAATTTTTTAACTAAATTTTTAAAGTTTGTTATCCACCCCTATACTTCCGGGTCTTTTGGATGTCTGATTTTTTGCCCCGTCACTTTTCCCACCGCCACTACTCTGATGTGCTAGAGTTCTGAAATCTTTCACACTTGTGAATTTTCGATGAAAGTCCACTATTTTATTAATTTCATAATTGTCAGTTAATCAATTGATTTTTATTAAATATTGGTTTCATACTTGTGACCCGAGTTAGTCGTCAATATGAAAAAAAAGAATGATTATAAGATTCTATAAGATATACAATAATTAATTATTAAATACAGGATGTCCGAGAAGGAACTTTATTATTCTAAACAGTAATAAAAATATGAAAAGGTGAAATTAAATGCAGTTTCCTGTCAAAGAATGAAGAAATCTAACATTTGTTTTCAATGGAGTTCTACGTCAGCTCCTTTAGTAGCCCGAAGAACGTTCAACCTGCAATCGATTTCTCGCAAGTGCTTTCTAACATGAAACACTTGGCGAACTTTGCGATGTTACAGTGAGGATTGCTAATTGCATCCTTCACTATTATCCAAAATGCTCTACGATATTCTTACGATGTCTTTACGATGTTGTGCGGTATTCAGAATATAGTAGCAACATCGTGGAAATATCGTACAATATCTTCTGCTAGTAGAGTTTCCTTTCAAACGGAAGTGTTTGATATGCAGTCTTCCACACAGTGGCGAATCCAGGGGGGGGGGGGTGCTCTGGGGCGGCAGCCCCCAGAATTCTTGTTTTTTTTTTATTTAAAATTACTACAACTGTTTGTTTTTAATCTCCTTTAAAAAAAACATCCGTAATATTGCTTTTTGTCTTGACAGACGCAAATTTTCCAATTTTTGTAGTCATTCCACTCGTACTTGTATCGTTTATGCGATCGAAAACATTTTTTTGGCTAGTTATTTCATTCTGCTTTTTATTAAATTATCGAAAGCTTTGTAGTGTTCTTTATGATTCTTATTGTCAGGTGAGTAAAGTTTGTAAAGTTAAAGCGTTTTGGTTTACACAATCCATGAGGACTGACATTCGTCACGACGATACAAAATTTTTATGACCTCAGCCCCCTCCAGACCCAAATACTGGATTCGCCACTGCTTCCACATAATACAAGAACAAATTCACGGGACTTACGTAAGGAGACAGTGGCCTTCACGACCTATCCATCTTTCGGGAAATATTCTTATCAAGTAAGAGTACAAGACGTGTCCAGTGAGATGGAGCATTTGGAACATGAACCACTTCGATGTAAATGCTTCAATTGTGGAAAAACGTACAAATAAAGAAGATCGCGGTATTCTTCGCCGTTAATCGTTTTCGCCGCAAAGAAGAATGTACCCCGATTACAGCGTCGTGTGAAAGATCCCACTAAGCATGAAGTTTGAGTCTGTCTCGTTTATGTTCGATGGGAATGTTTTGGTTTTCAGAGCCCCATATCTTAATGTTAAAGCGGTGAAACTTTCCAGCTACGTGAAAATTTTCTAAAATAGAGCTGCATTGAAGGTTGAACCAGCGGGAGTGGCCTCACCCCACATTACTTTCTCGCATACGAAAAGTAATGTGGGGTGGGTAAACACCCAGTGGGTAGGCAAATATTATTGGGGTATTTACCCAAGGCCTGGTTATTTTGAGAAAAAAAATTATGAATGGTGATTTACAGTGAAACATATCAAATTCATGAATTCCTGAAACTTAATATTTTGCAAAAAAGAATTGCGTATGTTCTCAATTTTTACGCGCGTTGAGGAACTAGAACTTTATTTAACGTTTTTGACTACGAAATCTTACTGCTGATATCACGCTAGATTCACCATACCTTCCATCTTGAGAATGTAAGAAGGATCTTTGATTCAGGAGTTGCCATAACTTCCGAAGTGCGGCTCGTTGCAATTTCCTGCGTAGACTGCCAAGGTCAAACGCCAACCATACTAACTTTAGTAAAATAAGCGAAATGCTCGCCAACACACAGTGGCTAACCGAAGTAAACTAAACATGCAATTGAACTAAATATGCAATTTGAACACCTGTTTTTTAACCGATTTGAACGAAATGTGGGCACAGATCTATAATTAATGTTAGCGTACGTGATACCAAGTTTTATTCATCTAAGCCAAAGGACTTATGAGATACAAGTATGCGATTATACAGACCGACAGACAGTCAACCCGTCCATTGATTTGGCCCAAAATTTTATACTGACCTACATTCATGACGATAAAACTGTGTACCAAATTTTATCCATCTAGTTTTTGAGTTATAGTGTTCACATGACTTCAGACATACAGACAGACAGACTTCCCTTTGACGGATTTTGTCCAAAATTTGACAGACACCTACAAATTATGTTTAAAGACCACATACCAAATTTCATCCCCGTAGCGCTAATAGTTTTCGAGTTATCGTGTTCACAGACAGACAGACATAATTCCAAAATTGTGTTTTTCGGACTCAGGGAGGTCTAAAACGTGGAGATTCGTCAAAATCTCGAGTTCGAATTTTTTGACGATTACAATACTTTCTCTTTGTATACTTCGTTTGCGAGAAAGTAAAAAACTGTTAGATTTCTTCATTCTTTTGCTGCAAACTGCATGTCATTTCACCGTTTCGTATTTTTGTTATTAATGTTTAGAATAATCTTTCTCGGACATCCTGTATATTAAATACTTTAATTTAGAATATGATGAAATTAGAAGAATTTTTAAAAACACGTCTATTGGTGCTACATATAGCAGAAAAAGTCTTTTTATTAAGAGAAAATATTGAAGTGAAATCGAAATCATAGAAGATTGACTCCGATAAAGAAATTAAAGTACAAAGAATATCATCAGAAAAAAAAATTCCCAAACTATCATTAAGAATTAAAATACATTATGAATTTATCATGTTCGATGCTCCAAAAATTAGCCTGAAAGAATTGATTAATATAAACGAATATTTGCTTATTATCGCGGCAATGTTTTTGCATCCACTCCTATTTTCAGAATCGATCGCTAATTGTGCTAATGGATTACAAAGAAGGGAAACAAATGTTTGAATCGAGAGCATGTGTTGGGCTTCTCCTTAATCAGCTTAACAACGATGCAACGTCTTAAGCTGGAATGAAAATGTGAAGTCATGATGACTTCGATCCGCACACCAACTGAAATCCCTCCGCTGCAAAGACTGCACCTCCTTTTAGAGAGCCAGTTCAGGACCATGCCCGTCCGTGTGAGGTCAGTCGCATCAGTTTAACAATTGGTGAATCTAAGTATGATGCTAATCAAGAAGTGATGAATCTAAGTTTAAAATAATCTCCGTGAGTCAAATTGAAAAATAGCCATAACTACACCATCTACAAATCTTCCGCCGGTTCAAGACCGTGTACCATCCGTGTAAGGTCTGTCGCATCTATTTTAGCACTTGGTGAACCTAGATAATACGCTAGTTCAGAAGAGATAAACCTAAGTTTGAAATAATCTCCGTTATTAAAATTCCAAAATTACCAAAGCTACACCATCTGCAAATCTGGCGCCAGTTCAGAACCATGCACCGTTTCTGTGAGATCTGTCTGTGGTGAATCTATGTACGATGCGAATTCAGAAGTGATGAACATATTGTCTCCGTGAGCCGAACTGATTCCACATTGTTACGTAAATTGAACCAATAAGGAAGATTCCGCATGGGTAGTCAGCAAAAGTTTTTATCAAAAAATTGCTTTAAACAATGAAGGGGTCAAAGAAGAACGTAACGTTTGACAACTGGTTCATAATCGTTTAACCCCCCCCCATCTGCAAATTTGTAAACGCCAATTTTTTTAATCTTCTTTTGTTTTCATTTATGTACATATTTCTTCATTTTAATTTAGCTCTTCTGCAGTCAGGGTTTTATATGTGCATATTCCTTGTTTTAAAGGCCGCAGTTGCCTAGTGGTAAGGACTCGGCTTTGGGGCCGGAGGGTTCCAGGATCGAAACCCGATTCCACTAAAGATCCGCCGTGTATGGGGCCCGTCACACGCTAAATCATAACCAGCGACCACACATCCCACCCGCTGGTGTGGCATGGAAGTTTGGAGAGGGGGTGCCAGCTCAGATGTCGTCCTCGGCATCTGACCGTCGTTCGAAATGACGAGGACCGTCCCAAAATAGCCTCCACGTTGCTTCAAAACGGGACTTCAATATAACTAAACCAATCCTTCGTTTTAATTTAGAATTGTTCCATTTTTACGGTCTGTGCTTTGCAGGCATAATGACTTTCTAAACGTTTATTCGTTTGCCGATAAGCAAAAGAAAAATCACTTCTTGAATATCATTGGGATATCTCTCCACCCGACGAGCGATATACCATGATATGCTTTCCTATTTTTTCTCATTTTGTCTTCCGTTATTATCATTGTTTTCAGTTTCTTGTTTTTATTGTTATATGCATATAAATATTTTGATAAAATGTATTTTAATAAATATAATTGTACTTATTTAGTTTCTGTTCTTACAAAATATGCCGATTTCAAAATTGACTAATGTTAGAGTAGGAGTCAGTCTGACTACATGTTTCCATTACAGGGTCATAGTAGTATCGTTTCTATCCCAGGTTAAAAAATCCGATGTTTTTTTTTTAATAAAATGCAAATAAGGTTAGGAATAATTCGAGGTAGAAATTTCTACAGGCTTTTAAAGGAGGACTTGAGAGAAAGAAAAGAAAAAAAAAAAACTACTGTAAAAAAGTTTAAAATATAAGCAAAAAAAAATCGCTTTTATATAGTCTAATAATTTTCTAAGTTTAAGGTAATTTATTTAAAAAAATAATATAAAAATCAGCTAATCTCAGTGAAATAATAGGCATTTTCGTAGTCAGAAAATACAAGTGTCTTGGGTTAGAAAGAAACATCTCCAGTAACTAGAGGGTGGCAGCAGCTAGAGAATGCTATAAGTATTTTTTCATATTCCATTCGCCCAAGTCTCTTTTGTGAATTCTGCGACTTATTTGGGCTTGCGTACTGTCGTCGAAAACAATGATTTCCGCTGTTTGAAAAGATACGGAATGATAAAATGAATATATTTTTCCATTCACGTTGATATAAAATTGATTAACCACTTCGGTTAAAGTGACCATTGAAGGAAAACGTTTTTAAAATATTTGATGATGATTTTAGCGTTTTATTTAATTTAAAAAATGCATCAACCCTATCCGTTTCATGATGTAGCATCAGATAAAAAACACCCGTTTTTTATATAAAATAATTTATTTAGCTGTTGTACATAAATTTTTGAAGAAGTAGTCTCTTGCCTGCTTCAAATATTAATTCAATTTCAATCACTCACGTTACCCGCTGCAGTCTGCACCTCGAGATACAAAACGCCTGAAAATAATTGATAAAGCCGCATTTAGCTCTAGTGTTTGAAATATGAAACTGAATATTGAAATTTCGTCACAATAGTTTCATTACAATAATTTCGTTACAATGGATATTCTTTTGTTTCAAACACATTAAAGGAATAAAATCGAATAGTTCTGTTATCTTTCTTACGCATTACGTAAACCTGCCGGGGATTTTTTTTGGATTCAAATCAACTCACGTAACTTCACATGTAATTTAACATGCAACTGTATGTAGTCATACACTTTTTCTCCTGCAAGATGCGCAGTAAACCGACATAGGCCTCCATCATGAGACAATGTGTCGGGGTTCAAATGGTTATAACACACCGACAATTACTCTTAATCAGAAGGCATCGTTGTGGGACACAAGAAGGTATTCCAGCGTTAACGAATTCTTTTATTAAAATGCTTCAGAAACTGTAAATTAGATTTAACACTTAAAAATAGGTTAAAACAAGATTAAACATAGATGCAGTAAATGCAACATGAAGTAGTCACAGAAATCGCAACTGCATGAACACAGCTCCAACGCGACTGGAATGCATGCACAAGCCGGACTCAACGAGACTGCTTCATGTAGTTCGTTCTGCTCAGTTATATAATGCTGCCAGAGATCAGTTCCGCAGTTACGGGTGCAGACGTCAGGAGTCGCCACAAATGAATGAATTAACTACATTCGCGCAATATATTACTTTCAGGATTATCTCAAAGCTTTCATGATGCTGTAAAACAGGCGAACCATTCTCCCTTCGACTTTCTCATATACTTATGCAATAAGGTGCGTTTTATGCTTGTAGTATACTGTATACCAGGCGGAATGTTATCCCCTCGACTTTCTCGCATACTTATACAATATAAGGTACGTTTTATGCTTGTAGTATAGTGTGTACCAGGTGGAGTGTTCTCCCCTCGACTTTCTCGTATACTTATGCAATAAGGTGCGTTTTATGCTTGTAGTATAGTGTGTACCAGGCGGAATGTTCTCCCCTCGACTTTCTCGCATACTTATACAATATAAGGTATGTATTATGCTTGTGGAATTATGCTTGAATCTGAACCAGGTGGAGTGTTCTTCCCTCGACTTTCTCGTATACCTACGCAATAAGGTGTGTTTTATACGTCCGGGTCACCAATGGGAATGTTGGCGTGTCGTCCCAAATGACTATATGTATCATAATTAGAAGCAGAAATCCGTCTCCATATGGGTAAAAAACTAAATTATATTTATTCACAATCACCCTACGAACAACAATATCATCGTTCGTGTTCTCACAGGCATTAAGCAACTGTCTACAAGAAACACTCTCACGGAACAAAGATCCGCACCGCCATCTGGTGGTCGGTTGTTTCACAAAATATCAATGATAATAAAACAATTGCAATAAAAATGATACAATTATAATAAATAAAAGTGCAATTTCAACAGGTAGGGCACCTCTCTCTGTAGTATAGTGATGACAATCGAGTATGCATATTGAACTTCTTTCCTTTAACCAACTGTTACAAAACTTTAGAGAGGGTATTTTAGAGTTTATATTACACCAAATATCATTTCGCTAGCTTGTAACATTAATGAGTTGTTGCATTCCCACACACACGAATACCAGATTTCATTCATTTCAATCGTAAAATTTTTGAGTTATCGTGTTCCATACACAAGCATAGACAGACAGACAATCTACCCTTCGACAGATTTGGTTCGAAATTGGATGCACAACTACAATTTTGATATAAAATCACATTCTGAAATTCACCGTTTAAATTTGTTGCGTTACGTTCACAAACATGAGTAGATAGACCAACAGATTGACAAATTGTCGATGGATCAGGTCTCGCATCTGATGCAGATTTGCAATTATAGTAATAAAAATTTGCTAATTTTCATCTACGAAGCTAGTAGCATTTTTGAGTTCTTGTGTTCGCATGTACGCGAATGGAAAAAAGAAAAACTTGCCATAGATGGATTCGTATAAAATTTAATAGGGATCTATAATTTTGGGTTAAAGACCACATAACAGATTTCATCCGTCTGGCTTGTTATGTTTCTGAGTTGAATGGTTTGCAGATACAACGATCGACAGACAGTCAGGAAAAATTGCAAAAATTGTTTTTCTGGACCAGGGGAGGCCTAAAATGCGTTGATTTATCAAAATCTGGAAGTTCAGTTTTTTGAAGATTTTAAAAATCTCGCTTTCTATGGAGTTTACTTTTTTTGAAAGTTTTATAGCGAATATAAGTGAAGGATTTATAAAAAGAATAAATGTATGGGGGTATGAAAACTAAGAAAATAATATATATACAAGAATAAGAAAGGTATAAGAATAAGAAACGAACATATATAAGAATAAGAAAAGTAGAAGAATTAGAAAAGAATAAGAATGAGAAAGTACGAGAATAAAAAAAAGAATATCTGTAAGAATAAGAAAGGAATAAGAATAAGAAAAGAATATCTATACGATCAAGTATGGAATAAGAATAAAAACAGAATATTTATAAGAATAAGACAGGAAAGAATTTCTATACGAATCAGAAAGGAATAAGAACAATAAAAGAAAAATTGAATTAAGAACATTCAGTTATTCCTTTGTTCTCAATATTCAATACTCCTAACTGAAAATCATCATCCTAGATCGCAGAAAAGTAAACTTTTCTTTTCACAGAAATGTTTGTTTCTGCATTTTTCTAAGCTGTCTCTGCTATCACCAGCTTCAGACAGAGACATCTCCTTCTTTCTCGGTGTGGCTCAGTTGTAACAAGTCTTTTCTCCCTCTCCTACGACGCGGGATGGGGAGCTGGAAGGGAGCCAACTTGCCTCACTTTTTTGCCGAGCAGCAACTGGCAGGGAACTCGACATTCATTCACATCGCTTCTGCCGCCGAAACGACGAGGGGAAGTCGGAAGAAACTCGAATGTTCCAGTAGTTTTACTAGCGTTATTCATTTCAAAGAATTTGGCAGGGCTTTTCTTAATTAGATAACGGAAGATTTTCTCTTCCAACTTGCACGAAATCACTTTTCAAGTCGCTCCAATTTGGAATGAGTGTCTCAGCCGGTCGAACTCGCAACCATTCGGGCAGATTGGATGTGTCTGGGAAATGCAAACAACTTTTCGCCATTTTGGAAAGTTTTCAAAACAAATTAAAGTTATGCTTTTGGAAAATGGGGCAGACCCACTATTTGTTTTTCTTCTGAAACACGAGTTTGCGAAATATTAATGAAAAGTTCTTGACGCACGCTCTATTCACCATGGCATTTGTACAACGCATTCCTAATATTTGCTATTCATTATGTAAATATAGCTGGATGGAATGTAGAATATTCCTTGAATTGCATGTCATTCCAATCATATCGTAATACCAATAAGATATCTTTTATTACTTTCGGATGTTAGCATTTAACGCGTTCGACGTGTGAATGATAGAGCATTCATTTTCATATTAATGCAAAATGGCGTGAATGCCGTAACATTGAAATTTATATACCACGTTAACATTATCATGCGTCCAACCTTAATTTTTTAAGATTATTATACACTTTAAAGTAGACTAAGTAGTTCATGGAGTCATATTGTCTTTTCTTTGTGTGTTTAAAAATTTTCGTTAGATGACACATTGCCTAAATTGGAAGTGTAACACTTCCATAACATCTGTGTCCAGTAGGCTTAATAAATCTCCTGCATCAAAATGTTTGAATTGCGTACTTTCCAATCATATCATAACACGAGCAAGATATCTTTTATTACTTTCGGAAATTCGCATTTAACACGTTCGCGGAAGTGAATGATATAGCATTTATTGTAATTTTGATGAGAAAGGGTATGAATGTTATAACATTGAAATTTATATGCCACTTTAACATTATCATGCGTACAACCTTAATATTTTGAGATTATTATATACTTTAAAGGAGGCTTAATATTTCATGGAGTCATTTTGGCATTTTTTGTGTGTATTTGGGAATTTCTGTTTGATGGAACATTGCCTAAATTAGAAGAGTAACACTTCCATAGCTTCTGTATCCAGTAGGCTTGATAAATCGTCTGCATCAAACTGTTTACTGTCCACGAACATGTTAACCCATTAATACATAGCATTCTTTTTTAGGAACGCTTCTAGAAAGATATTATTAATTGATTGGCATAATTTTTCCTGCAAGATTTCACAAAAAAGTATTTTTTAGTATTCGTTTCTTCTATATTCAGTCCATGGCAGTACATATCGAGCGTTTGATTGATAATGGAGCCGTTTTATTTTCCTGTCAGACTCGAATATTCAATTACAGTAAAGCACCGTTTATACGTCTTTCAAGGGACTGACATAAAACGACGTATAAATGAAAAGGGACATAATCGAAATTTACTAAACAACTTTGATTATTACAAATTTAATGATACTAATGCAAATACATTTAAAAGTATTACTAATATAATAGCCCAGAGATCTCTCGGTAACGCTCTGACGTCACCAACAATAAAACTCGCACCGTAGCACTGCGAGACATTAAACAGCATTATTTCATTGTTATAGAACCTAAATTTCATTAATTTTAAATTTAAAAGAGTAATTATCGTTCTAATTTCAAATTTAATAGCTCTAAGATCGTGAAATAAAATTTGCTATCCATTGACATAAAATTTATCTCGCTATGATCAATAGTTCCCGAGAAATTTTAAATTATATTAAAACATATATTTCAAATTATTTTCCGTTTTTCAGTAGAAAGTAGTAAATTACATCAGTGATATATCATGCGCGTGATATAGTTTGGACACCATCTGATTATTTATTGCAATCGTGATGATATTATTTGATAACATTTTTTGGCAACGTTTGACAAGCAGAGTTTCGAAAACGAATTCCTTTGAAATTTTAACTTACGTTTGACAAGCTGAGAATTTCATGGTTATTGAATTATAATAAAATTGTTAAACAACGAAAAATACTTCACACGGAATGTTGCTTACCAAGAGGTTTTTTAAATAAAGAAATATATAAATAAAAAAAAATATTTCCTGTCATAAAACATATGCTTGTTTTATTTGTTTTCAATCAATGTTAAACATTTCTCTCGCATATATATCTGTTTAAACACGTCAAATTTGAAGGGAAATCACCCGAATGAAGAGGCAATTTGCACCCGTCATACCATGACGAGTGATTTTCTAGTTAATTATAAAGTTAGTTAAGATAGTACTAGAACACTTTATAGTACTAAAATAATAATTAAATTTTAAAATTAAAGATTTATCGTAAAAGTGAGAAAGATCATACCTTTATTACATATCTTGAATACTAATTATACCTATCTTATACGATTTATAAGCCTGCATTTAAGCGTTTAATTTTAAAAAAATCTTTAGCCGTCGTCTGACGTGCTGATTGCCTGTGAATATTCAGTACAGCATTATGAATCGAATTAAATTCACTGAATGGTTTTTCACTATTCTTTTGACAAAAGAAATGAGTTCGAAGGTTTTCAATGGAGTCCATCCGCGTCTTTAAAGGGAGGTGGAATAACTTCACCATCGCTTTAATTAGCATCAAACAATTTGTCTTCTATTAATTCATAAACTGTGAATAATTACGAAGTCATAGTGTCTTTTTCACAGTTCACGTACTAGAAAGGAGGAAATTTTCACATGTTAGAACGGGGGAAAGACGTATGACAGCAGCTTTGCGTCGTATAAACGAAGTTCTTTGTCATTACAATGAATACGAATGAATCGGGACTGTGATGAAACGACGTATAAATGTAAACGACGTATAAACGGTGCTTTACTGTATTTATCGATTAATTTACTTGCATTTAACAGATATGTCAGTAAATATAATTGTAAGAAAATTTCTTTTTTTGGAATTTCACACACTTTTAGGTTCTGATAGTTTTATTTTGCATTAAAAAGACTTTGCCTAAATAGGGACTCTAGGCTTAGGACATTAAAACATAAATTTTTCAGGCAAGATTTTTTAAAATAATTTTTAGATGATTTCATGACACGTAATATTAGTATCCAAAATATTATTGAAAAAAAAGCTATTGCGCATTAATGGGTTAATACTTACTTGCGACTTTACTCTTTAACCCCTTATTTCCCGAGGGTATTTAAAATTACTACTTTAACCATACTTATATCTTCGTCATTTGACCGTTTTTTCTGACAGTATTTACATGAATGCAAGGAATGTAGTTCCGACAGCTAGCAGTAAATTGCAGATGAAGACGAAAGTTGATTTTTAATTATTTATCTAATTAATTAAATTATTTTATTTAATTAAAAACGTTTTTCATCTTTCCTGGTGTTATTCTGCATTAAAACGTATCTAACCCAGATAGCACGTAAGTTTGCAGCAAGTTTGATTTTGACTTGTCATGGCAAAATTTGACGCGTCAAACTTGAATCGAACTTGTGACAAGTAGCGCCATCTCTTTGCAAATCAAACTTGCTGCAATTTTGCAAAACAAGCTTCCTGCAAAGATAGCACAATAAAGAGATAATTATCTTTGTCTCTGTTTTAAAAAACATCCGATTTTTAATAGCATCTCCTAGACCGTAATTCTTTTTTATTAATTCAATAAATCAATGATAATTTGTGAAAAAAATAAATTTTTTATAAAAAAATTTTTTGAAACATTTTCCATCTTTTTACTAAATATATCACTCTCACTTTAAAGAAAACTATGTCGCCTTTTTCTTAATGTTGAAATTTTAACGTTTATAAACAAAATTAAATCTAAAAAACAGTCAGTGTTTGTTGAACAATAATAACTAGACATTTTGTCCCATTTTAAAGTAATTACTTTTAACTCTAATTTCATAATTTATTCTACTAGCAAAAAGTAGTTATTAGCGAAAATCGCTCTCTCTTTGACTTCAAATCATATTCTCAACTCAAAAAATTAATGAAATCCAGAAAATAGTTAAAAATAAATCGTATACGAATCGAATCGAACGATGTATTAGCGAAATCTATCTTGTATTCACAGAGTTCAACTGGCTCAATGGTAGCGTCTCCGCTTCGGAACCGGGAGGTCGCGAGTTCTATCCTGGGTTGTGTTCGTGTTCTGTTTTTGCTATAATTTGCAATGAGTTTGACACCACAAACTTGCTGCAAGTTCGTTTCATGGTGACTTCGGAGCTTTCGTTAACTTGCTGCAAGCTTACTGCAAGCTTGCACTCTTGTCACGACAAATTTGTCGCAAACTTGCACTCTTGTCATGACAAATTTGTGGCAAGCTTGCTGCAAACTAAAATTGCTATCTGGGAATGAGGTCAAAATAAAATTGAAAAGTTGCTGGTAAGTTAATTCGGTATATAAAGGGTAAAGTGGTTACTTACACATTTCATAAGTTTTTTTAAGCAAGGTATTTCTGTTTTGCGACCTTTCGACTAGAATAGGCCCGATATTTAGGAGTCTATACTATACTTTTATTAGAAAAAGGAAAAGATCTTCAGAGTAATCTTTTCATTACAAGCAACGGCATATCGGCTCTATAAAGAATGAACTGTCTGTAATCGCTGTTTTTGTACCAACGAGACTTACTTTATGCGCTCAGAAAAGGCTAATAAAGTAGCGATTTAGTAACGACTAGCAGACGAAATATAGAGACTCGCACCCAGGGGAACTCAGTAGATGCGTCGCTAATCTAAAACATGTGTTCTGGAAGGCGGTCTTATCGATAGGAACGATTATGTCACGTTCGGCTTTAATAACCAACCGCAGTTACGGTTACGCAAGAAAATGCTGCCTTCTGAACTACTGGAATTAATATACAGTGAAACCTCTCTGAGCGGCCACCCCTCCGTTCCGAGAAAAATTGGCCGCTCAGAGGGGGTGGCCGCTCTGAAGGGTTTCGTTACAATTACAAGATAATTGCTATAATACATAATATAAACAAGTCTGACACATATTTCTTATTTAAAATGAAGTTTGAGACTTATCTAAAGAGAAAATAGTACTTTATTTAATAATTTTTTACAATTTTTGTGAAAAGGATACAATTTGTGACTGTTTAGTTGTTGTGAAGTTTTTACCTCTTTCTCGGAAAATTCTCTATAATACTCTCTTTCTAAAATGCTCTCTTTCCCTATTACCCTTCTCCATTTTTTCAAGTTCGTTTTTCAGTTTAAAAAGTAAATCTCTAGCCGATGCGTTTGTTAAATGGGATGGGCGAACCCACCCGGCGGCCGTTCAGAGGGGTTGGGTGGCCGTTGCTAGGGGTTATTTTAACATTAGGTCTATGGGCCGAAAAATCCGTGCCAAGAAAAATTGGCCGTTAAGAGGGGTGGCCGCTATGTAGGGGTGGCCG
This sequence comes from Araneus ventricosus, assembly GCA_013235015.1. Classification (NCBI taxonomy): domain Eukaryota; kingdom Metazoa; phylum Arthropoda; class Arachnida; order Araneae; family Araneidae; genus Araneus; species Araneus ventricosus. The sequence goes on from BGPR01025588.1 coordinate 20,661, forward strand.
TTCGAAGAGGTTTCACTGTACTACTTTATTTTCTCGTATGCGAAGTATACGAACAGTGGCGTAGCGATGATGAGTGGCGCCTGGGCCATAATGTGATTTTTCCACCCCCATGTCATTATCAGTGATTTAGCTCGTGTAAACGACTTCCGAGGCTCGGTATTTTTTCGCCTCCTTATTGTATTTGGCTTTGATAATAAATATAAAAAAACCAATACATTGAAAAAGAAAAGAATGATTTTTTCTCAAAAATCTGGAAGTCAAAACAAAAATCGTAAAAGCGTGAGGCGCTGAAAACAATAGGAGAAAGATATAAAACCACAATGATTATCATAAGAAACGAAATATTATTAAACATTCGTCGTATAAAATATATTATAAATGTGATTACAATTCTAATTTACTTGCAGCTTTTCTACCTGCGCCTCATGCTTTTCAGATTTTTGTTTTGACCTCCAGATTTTTGAGAATTTTTTTTTCTTTTTTAATGCATTGGTAAAAACTTTTTTTAAAAGTTTTTTTTATATTTATTATTTTCTAGTTTTTACATTTATATTGCATGGCAAGATTTATATAATGAATGTTTAAGAAAATTTTGTTTTTTTATGACATTCATTGTGGCTTTATAAGTTTCTTCTATTGTTATCAGTGCCTCACGCCTTTGCGATGTTTGTTTTCACTTATTTTTATTGAAACATTTAAATTACTGTGTAAAGTATTTTAGTTCTCAAAAATACTATGAAAGGCGCCACTGAAACCTACCAAGTGCAAACGTAATTTTGCGATTTTTTTAAAATTGATAATTGATTGAGGGCTCAGAAATTATTAAAATATTGCATTGTCAGCAAGACTCAGTAAATATACAAAATTTCAGAACTCTAGTGCATTAAGAACTGAGTGAAAAATCGATCACAAAATTCCAACCTTACATACTTACAAACATGAAACATTTCGAACTTAAAAAAAGCGTTTAAAAAGTGACATCAACTCATTAACACATTATCACCATAGCCAGTGTCGTAGTGAGAGTAAGTGCTTCTCGGAAAATAATACGATTTCTTTTATCCCAGTCTTCATCAGTGGCTTAACAAGAGTAAATGGTGCCATGGGTATGATATTGTTTCCACGCCCCTTCATCATATTTATCTTTAAAAATGGCATAAGGCAGAAATGTTTTGACTCCTTGGCGCCCGGGGCTTCTGGCCCCCCCCCCCCCCAGGTTTCTGCACTACTGCTTTCAGACCTCCCTGACTCCTATAAACACATTTTTGGAAATATGTCTGTCTGTTGTCCTTAGGTCGGTCTATCGGTCTATAAATGGCTTTTTCAGGAAATATGTCTATGGGAATCCATTCTGTTCGCCCGTCATTGTGAGCACAAAGACTCAAAAGTTCAAACAGCTAGATGGGTGAAATTGAACATATAGATTTATCATTAGAGCTGTAGATCTGTATTAAATTTTCGACCGAATCCGTCAAAGAGTTCATCTGTCGGTCTGTGTATGCACACTGAAGTATGTGAACCAATAATTCGAAACCCAACGACTAAGACAAACCTAACAACAACA
>BGPR01025589.1:0-22223 GCA_013235015.1 Araneus ventricosus
AAATGCTTTTACTGAAAATTGTGGCAGTAAAACAGTTCGTAATTTTTTTTCATAATTTTGAATTTAATTATATAATTGAAATATGTTTCTTAACTGTTTCTGCTTATTTCATTATTGATAATATTTAATGATATCAATTCAGATATGTGTCACGTTTTTAGTGAATCCTATGAAAATAAAATTATCATCTTCGGGTTGTACTTTCAAGGAATTCAATTGAATGAAAAGACAGCATTAAAATGATTTGGAATTTAATTTGCTTTTAGGTCGTAAATTAAATTTTTTTTTGTCAGAGTTAAATATTGTTGCATATTTAAGTCCTTTTTTTTACTTTCATTTATATTACAAGATTTTTAGAGGTATGTAGAACAGAAATACGTTTTAGATTGAAAAAATAAAACAATAATATTTTAGATTTTAGACGGTCATGGTTCTAACTTTTCAGAGATAACTCACGTCTCTCCTTCCTGGCCTATCATCTATGCATCATATTTAATTCGTTATGAAAAACAGTGATATATATTATGTATGCTAATCCAGAATGAAAACGACACTCTATTTCTTATAGGTGTTACTGACAATGTATGAAACCCCGGCATTCCATAGAATACCTAGGCATTTTATAGAATGCCGGGCATTTTTAGGCAAAGCATGAAATTATTAAATACTTTCCATAGGTATTGTATATAATACCTAGCCATTCTATAGAATGACAAATGCTATTTAGGCAAAGTATGAAAAAAGATAATAAGGCAATTATTTACAAGGCGTGCATTCCTCAAAAATGCAAATGTTATTTTGAAAAAATAAAAGAGTGCCATAAAAAATCTTTTATTCAAAATACGTAAAGTAAATTGAAAGTTATACATACCGAAGTTTTTGTATTTTTTATTAAAGACAAAATAAAATGTGAACCTACATGTTACATCAAGGAAGGAAATAATTTTATTTTGATTTGCACTTAATTTTATTTCTTATAAAATCGAATGGACGATGTCTTTTATACTTTGCCGCTTTTCATTTGCGTTTCAATAGAATGCCTAGGAAACGTACGAAATGTTAATCGCTTCGTGCCTTCCAGTTTTCTGCATTCTATAGAATGCCGGCTTTTGTATAATGCCGGTAACATGTGGATTGATTTGAACTTCCAATTTTCTTTTAAGTATTTTCTGTAAAGCATGGTTCTTTCAAGTCATAATTGCGACTCTTTTTATGTTAGTAAATAATATACGTATGAAAAATTAAATTAAATTTAACTACGATAAAAAATCTTCACATAGTGTCATGAAAACTTAAATTCAGCAACAAAATCTCATTAGAAACTTGATATTGTTCTTTTTTGTTAAGTATATATTTTAATTTTATTGTTCATACAAATTAAGCATATAAAAAATTTGAAGTCCAAGCATACTACCTAACGAAAGAAAAATGATAATTTATATGTAAGAATGTTTTAAATCACTTATTTTTACTTTAATAATTATATTCTTATATTAATCTTAAAATTCTTCATTAAATCTTATGATTATAATTACGGATTCAAAATTGATTATTGAATTGGAGTGCATTTTGTTAACTTAAAAAAAAAAGGAAAATTAAATTAATTTTAGCAAAAACAATTATTTTAGACTCAATTTTCAAAATGCATATTCCACAGTTCGAGTTGCAGACTCAAAAATATTATTTTGATAAATTTAATTCTAAAAATGGCTTTTTACGTAAAAAAAAAATAGCCGAACCTGCCGTAAATCATCCTACTATTATTTTGTTTGCGATAAGGAAACAAGTTTAAGGCTTTCTTCGCGAAAAAATGAAGCGAAGGGCTCCACCGAACACATCTTTTGGGGTAGAAAAAATTTGCTGATGATTACAAAATTTCATATGATTGTTACAGAAATGTTATTCTACAATTAGTTGAAAACAGTTTCTGTATAAAAATTATACGAAGGTCAAAATAAATACGCAAAGATGGATACAATTAATAATTACGAATGTATATTTCTTTTTGGAAAAAAACGTTTAACTACTTTGAAACTCTGTGGAGATCTACAAAGTACTTTTTCCCCCAATATATTGCAGTATTTTTTTTTGCATTGATACTTCATTATAATTATAAACCGAATAAATATATTGAAATCATTAAAATACTCTTTTTGTTCGCCAGGGGGCGCTGTATCTGATTAAGTCGAAGCAGTGAAGAAGTGAAATTTTCAGGTTTGGCGGTTTTTTCACTTGGCGGCAGTGAGCGCCCTCAAAAACCCTGCAACAAACTTCTTGTCCCTTGGATTATAGCTAGCCACACAGCTGAAAGAAGACCGAAAATAAATTAAAAAAAACATATCATCTGGGAGTGAAGGGGTCTCTGCAAATACGAAATTGTGTCCGACTTGTTACTATATTACAATTACTTTTCTGGGAAATCTAGATAAGAGAAGTTTAATAAATTCAATACATAGCATTCTGGGCAGTCTGTGACTTCAGACCCGATGGGAGAGGGCTTGAGCCCCCCAAACCCCCCCCCCCCCCCCGGATCCGCCGTTGCTTATCAGTTATTGCGACTATGCTTTTTTTCCTTCTGTTCGAGTTGAGTTGAAACGTGCTGATGTGTATTATCAGTTAGGAATATTAATTAATCAAGGCTTAATTATTAATTTTAATTAATTCTAATTTTTAATTGAGTTTACTTTGACAATTTCGATGCAAGATGGTGACAAAACGTCAAACTCCTCCGAGCCGGGGATCGAAACCGCATTCATAGAGCTAACAGGCAGTCGCTAATTCATAATTTGAATTTTGTTCTTAGAGACATTTCAAAGTCACCTTCTCTATAAATTCATTTTTTGTGACTTAAGAAGGCATACAAAATATTTTTGAAAATTCTGAAATGTGCTAGGATATATTAAAAAAGCCTCTCAGATATCTTACTCCAAAATCACTGTCAGAAATAATGTGGGAATATCGCTTCGAAAGTGTGAAATCTGTGGGACATCAAGTATCATAATTTTCTCTAGTTTCGAATGTTCTTTATGAATATACTATTGGCATGAAAAGGAAATCCTAAATCCAATCAATCAAAATTAAATTCCATTTGAATTTTTATTAAGTTTCGTTATTATGTATGACATACTGAATGAGTAAATATTGCGAGCCAGATATTTCTGAATTCTAATATAGATATCGGTATACAAATTCACATTAAGAAGGCCTCTTAAAATTTTTTGAAAATTATCATGCATCGGGATTCATATCTTCTTTTAATAACTGCAAAGGAAATAGTGGAAGAGTTAGTCAAAAATGATACCTGAATGTAAAAATAAAAGATCTTAATGAAAAAGCAACACAGTTTTGATTTTAAGTTACTAATCAGCTATTTCATCTGTCAAAGAATATTTCCGAATTCAATATTTTCTAGTCATAATTTATAGCGAGATTTTTTTTTTTTATTTTAAGAAGAGATTCGAAATATATCATGAATGTGATACATCATATGAATTTTATATAATATGTATAATATCTACAAACTGTCTGAAAAAACACACTTAAATTCGACTTCTTGCAATAGAAATCAATTTCATTTATTTATTTAAATGAAAATTTGTCGTTGAGTTATAAAAAAAACAGTGTCACAATATTATAATATTTGGCTTGCACAGTTTATCTGAACCGTATTCAATTCAAATAACATTTTATTATTATTTTCATAAAATTAACATTTTAATCACCTTCAAAATCGTTCATAAGTCAAATAATTCACTAATTTCGCATATTCATTGCCATGAATATACCAATTTCACAATGTACAGCAAAAGTAATCAATTATTATTTTGTTTTACGAAATTAGTTTCTAGCCAAATCAACTTTGCACCTAGCCTCGCTTTTGTTTCAAGTGGCCCCTGTTGGGGCACAATGTACAAAGAATATTCTGCTGGGGAGAGAGTTCTTGGAATTTCCTGTGGGAAGCAAACCTGCTCTTGAAGGGGTGAAGGCTTTATCTGAAGAGCTTCTTATGATTAACAGACCATCCTAACACAATTGGTCGAAAATTTCAAAACAGAATTGTTAGAGCTTGCAAGCAACTCTGTTCATTCGCCACTTTCCAGATGTTAAAGATATAGGGTTTGCGTAGTGTCCCTTTTCTCCTTCATGTCTTGAACAAGCCCTTCAACTACTGTACATGCAAGGGTGTAAAATTTTAAATTTAGTTTTCATTTACTCCCTATGAATGAAATTTTCTTCTATATTAACTAAAAAACGCTATTTTGGTAGATATTAATAAACTTAAATGGCGTTGTGTTGAGGAAAATATTCAGAGGCGATGACTCGAGTTAGTTGAGTTTTTAGCGTTTCAAATTAAGTCTACCCATGGTAACAAACATATATACGGTATACACACAACGTATATATCTATATGCAATAAATCGTTAATATACCTTAAATAATTGTACATTAACAATTAAATATTGCAAAAAAATTGTGCAATTTATTATTCATGTTTTTGTGCGTTTCAGAATGTTTTAAATAATGTATCAATGTCAAGATTGTTTCCAATTCTGAAGAATTGATATTATTGCTAACTAGCTGGCTTTCTGGGTTACTGTCGATGTATGCACGTTTTTCTTGAATCACTTTGAAACCATCGTTCTAAACTAGCTGGCTGATATTAATGCTGTGCAGTGGGTAACATGATAAATAATTTAAAAAACACTGTTTTTTGTGCTGCACAAGGGCGGATCTAGGAACTGCTGGGCTGGGAGTGTAAAGTATTGAGAAAATTTTTCCATGATTTTAAATCTTAAAAAAGTAAGAATTACTAATTAATGAATTACATTCATTTCCAACTAATTAACTTTTGGCTTACCTAGTTTATTAAATATGTACACAAGGCCGAATTTAGGAATTTTTTTGGTGAATACTGTGGAAACTATTTTCGTGTTTTTAACTTTAAAAAAAATGCTATATAGTCAATTAAAATTGTTTCAATCTCCATTTTTGTACTGAAAAGTTTTATCCTTCTTAAGGTTGTCTACAACCCACACAGCACACCCACCTACTCCCCAAGGGATTCCCTCAATGTATTTCTCACGGGAGGCTGTGGTTAAAGTCTCCTGAATACGGCACCCTAGCGACACGTTCAATCGTCCGCCATTTTGAGTAAATAGCCACCCCCTCCCTCAAGTCTGCTATTGAGAAATACGAGTTTCGTTCGTTGAATGGATTTATTAACTAATGTTTACAGATTCCCAAATATAACTTAAATACCTAATGATATATATATATAAAATCATTTTACCCAAATAATAATTTCCTATTTTTTATATTAAAACCATGCTCATACTAAAATGTAGTTTTGAAATAATTCAAGCGGATCATTTTGAAGAATAATTTATTCAATCTTTTTGCTAAGACTTTTAAGTTAGAAATTACTCCAAACCAGGGTTGATAAAAATCAGATTTTTTTAAAAAATAAAAAAAAAAAATCGGATTTTTTTTATTTAAACTGTAGATTTCCTTTTAAATTGTCTCTATTTAAGTATATAGTATTTATTACAAACATATATGTTAACTTAAACTGTTCAAGTTAGAGATCCAAATTAATTAATACATGCAAATTCTTTTTACATACATAATTAAAATATATATAATTCATTACAGATATATAGTTGAATAACTAAGTAAACTAGAAAATTACTTACAACGATTTTCTGCTTCTTTTTTAATACTTACTTTTCAATTATTCTATATCATAATTTAAATAAAGTTGGATGCTTTACTCGTTATTTAGAGATTTTACCCTTAAAACTACAGTAGAATCATGTATTAGAATACCCAATTATATAGCACCACATTTACCTTAATAGTAGGTCTTGAATTTATGGCTTTATAAAATAATCTATTTTATCTCGAAGCGGCAATTACATACATGTTCTTGCTAGAACATTTTTTACCTTCCTCTAGCTCTAAAGCCTGATTTTCTTTTATTAAAAGTGCATTCTGTGAGTGACAAAAATACTAACAAGTTTAACCATCAAATTACAGCACTTATGTGAAACTGTTTAAAATACCCATAGAAGAACTTAAAAAATAATGACTTCTAATTGCTTTTGGTATATTCTAAATAATGTTGCGTGATACACATTCAAGACCCAAGATGGCGGCTGTTGACTCCATGTGACTGGCAACCTCCAACGAAAGCGGAAATGAAGTCGATGGGGAAAGAGTGTCGCTACTTAAGAGACGTGAGACCAGGGCTTTAGCTGTGGTATCCAAAGGAGTTCTATGGCGGCGCACAGTGGTCCAGTTTCGATTTGTAGCGCGACAAAAATCGAAATTTCGAGGTCGGCAAATGGGTCGCTTCGAGGGTAGGTAGAGTAACCGTTTGGGAACCCTGAAAGTTTCATAAATTGTTTTGTATAAACATGCTGTCTTAGGAGGTTTTACGGAGGTTAAAGCTGAAGAATGTCTTTCTGAACATTTGAGTCATGTCGCAGTGAGCCCCTCGGATTCCATTCTGTAAAGTCCCACATTGCCTTTTATCTGTCTACTCTTAGATTTTTTCATGAGATGTCCGATTCCAGGGCAACGATACCATTTTAAAACATAATCTTAATATTTTCCATATTTTATACTATATATTTTAAAAGTCTGTTTTTTTCAACTAAATTTTCTAAATTTTAAAGTGAATTTAAAATTTGCACAACTTTGCACCTGAGACTACCTTAAATCATTTCTGCACCTTCATCTTCTACAAAATGTCTAAAAATTAGCCCCTGATAAACCCCTTTTCATTTATTTTATTTTTAATGTCATGCATGCCAATGAAGAATTTTCACTTTTCCCCTTCAATGACGCAAAATAAATATCTGATATCTACAAACCTGTTGAAAGACTAAATTAACTTGTTCTAGCCTAGATGTTACTACACAAAATTCAAACGACATTAATTCGAACATTTTATTAAAATTATCTAACGTATAGAATACTAATCTAAATACATTTTAACTTTTACGAAATAAACGCTGAATGTTTCAAAAGTATTTTAAATCGATCATTTTATTTCTGATTAGTAGTTGACATAAACTCCCCGAAATGCTAGAAAATGGAATAGTTCAGAACGCGATTTGAAATTTTAAAGACAATACAGTGACAAACTTGAAATGCTGTCTTCAGCTACAGCTAAGCATGGACGATAAAGTTAGAAAACTTACCACAAGTTAGTTTTTCATAAATACAAACAATATAAAAAACATACCACACGATGAAAAAGCGTTATCCTTATCTATTACGCTTAAAAGTTAGTTATTAAATGTTTTGAATATTTCCTGAATTTTCGCTATTATTTTTGTGAAAACTGCGCAATTTGTTTTAAAAGTAATTTTTTAAAAGATTTAATGGCATTTATATAAATATTTATATATATTAACGAAATTGCACTTCTAATCGTTTTGAAAGGCATTTTAATTTATCGCACACCATTTATTAGATATATTTTAACATTGTAAATATTTGGAATGTGTTAAAAATAAAAAAATACCTACTAGACTTTAATACTAAAATTCTACAAATCTGATTTTTTAAGCTATTTACTTCATTTGGTAAAATTTAATATATTTTTATGTTTTATACAACTAATTATTAACTTTTGCAGATTGTGTTCCTCCATGGAGAACAATGGGGAACAATTTGGGAATAAATTACTATAAATCAAGAAATATCCAACCGATTGTTATGAAATTTACGGATACAACTGAAGCCTGCTTCCTTTAAACTTAAATTAAGTCTCTGCTGTTTTGAATTGCTGATTTTATTCTGCTAGAAAACGAAATCAATTCACTGTGCGGCGCGTCAGCACGCGTGACGGTCACAGTGAAATCGAACTGCCCGACTGATACTTTCTACAGCGCTACGATGTCCTTCACTGATGGGAAAAGCATCTCTGGTATAGCCAGACGCGGAGTTTTAGTAACACAGGTCATGGGATGATACGTTTAAAGGACCATTTTCATAGGATTTGCAAGAATGCTAAATGAATCTCTCTTATTTCCTTTTCAAAGAAATAAAAAATCTTTAATTGATTTTGTGTAGCTGCTTTCACTTTTATCCCAATTGTTTTGGGACATTAAATCGGTAGTCAACTTTCTCTTTCTCCCGTTACCCACGTTTGCCTGTATAGTACACTCCCGTCTCCATTGCCAAGTTATATTGTGCAAGATGTTTCTTAGTGGTGAATAAATAGGGAAGGGTTCATTAAACATATATTCTAAAGCATTATTTTTTACATATATATACACATCCATAGATAACACACAACAGGTTTAAAGAAAGTAACAGAAAAGGATTAAACGCAAACAACAGTTTTCACGTTTTTCAGTTCATGGTATCAAAAACAAGCAACCTCTCTCTTCGACGACAGCCCCTTCTGTCCCTATCTTCTTTCCTTCCTCGCCCCCGCTCTTCTGAAAATCACGTGACTCCGTTTTCCATTCTGGACGCATATTCCCATTCCTTACTGATTTTGAGTATGGAGGAAAATATTATTGTTAAAGTCTTCGCCACCAGCCCATGAGCAAGTGACGTCACAAAACGCGAACTTGAATCTGCTTAAGCTGTTATTTGTTCTTTCGACTTCGCCATGAGAACTACCAACTTTCGTTTTGTGTTTTATCGAGTGCCTTTTCTTTCTCTTCTTTAACTCGCGATGGGGATGGATTGCCAGAGCATATCTGCATGATATTACAACTGATAATTTGCCTCCAAATTTGTATTTATGAGTGCGCGGGTGACGTCTCGTAGCAGTGGGCCAATGAAATCGCTCGGATTTTCCCTGTTACCAAAATCAAGTAAGGAATAATGTGGAATATGCTTTCGGCATGCCGAGTCAATGCACTCCACCGCTGGGGAATTACAGGATCCTTACATCGGCTCTCATTCATTTACCCAATGCATGAATTACTTTACTAGAAAATGTTTTTAAATGTAATATTTTTTAAAAACTTATTTTAAATTGAAAACATTTTGCAAAGGTATTTAAATAGAAAAATTCCTTTGTAGTGATTAATAAAAGGCTGTATTTTAATGTTGTATATTATTAATATATTTCTTCTGAATATGAGACAGTATAAAATTCCCTCATTGAAATTAAGTTCTTCATTTATTTAAAAAAACCACCTGAGTGTCAAAGTTCATCGAAGATAATGCTCTTAGGTGCTTTAACAAATTCATAAATGGTTTCTAGAATTTATTGAAAATTATATTCGTTGGGATGTTTTATTTATTTTTTTTCATCCAAAAAAATGCAAATTTTTTACATACCTTTCTTAAAATTTTAAAAATAGTTTTTTTTCATTAAGTTACACAGGTATTCCACAAAAGAAAAAAAAATGTTTATTATCAATTTTTTTTTTAAAATTGTGTAAGGGAAAGTGTCGTACCCCACCCTACATTAAAAAAATCTGAAAATATCCAAAAAATTTTAAAGAATTTAATTTACTGAATTAAAACCTTTTATTTAATAAAGCTATGTTTTCATGAATTTCATATTGACATTTGCAAAAAAAAAAATTATCCTCAAACGTGGTATTAAAACTTTGCAATATGAATTTTGTAATTTCACACTATTTTTATTCAATAAGTGTAGAATAACTTTAAAAAAAATTAAATTTTTATAGTAATTTGAAATGTTCAGTTATATTATGAATCAAAATTATTTATAAATTAGCCATTTTATACACATACATTTCCATATTTAGAATTTGAATTTAGGATGCAGAGAGACAGTCGTTTTATATCATCGAATGTGTTATTTTATGCTTACTTCAACAAAACAATGGGAAAAGATAACATAAATGACTTTATAAAGATATTAACATTGAAAATTGTCACAAGCATCGAAGATGTATATGGTCTAGTGTAAACCTCTTCTTGAGTTAATGTATATCTTTATATTAAGGTAGTAAAAAATTATAAAATAAGTGAAAATAAAAATTAATAGAAGAATTGAATAAATAGCTAAAATTTAGTAAATGCACAGAAAGCGTAATATGGCGCTTCTGATTAGAATACACGAAAAAAAAATTCGAAATTGAAATAGGAGTTAAAAATTATAAAAATGGCATTAATAAAACCTTTAAAATAAAACATAAAAAAAGAAACATAAACAAAATGAACCATTTACACAAGCAAATGGAATAAAATTGTAAAAGAGACCAAAATGGCGGATTCTCCTCAGACACCCATTTTGAGCTCCTAAGCTTGGACAAAATTTTTCTGAATAAAAAAGACATTTATTAGTCAATTATTTCCTTAATGACGCAATTTTTTGTAACCCCTGAAAGCGGATAAAAGGAAAAAGAAAACCACATGAATACTGTCCAGCAAATAGGGACAAACCAAAAAGAATCTCTCTTCATCAAAACAGACGCTCCTAAAAAGTGAGTACGTACATGAAGCAAGCTCGTGCGACATGTTAGAAGAATTCAACTATCTCTCAGAAAAACAAGACTTAAAACTAGTATATTTGCAAATTTATTGACTCTGAGCACCAGGATATGTCTAGTTATCTTTAATATATTTTATAAATTATCTAAAGCTTTAATAAAAGTAGCTATTGGTTATTACACTTTTTTAATCCTATTAATTTGAGAAATATAGAATTTCTTAAAATTTAACCTGGTATGCATTATGAAAATTGCAAGTGTAATGCTTTACGCAAATCTTTCATTGTAAACTGCTGAGACTCCTGGGAATTATTTATGTTCCAGATCCAAAATTACATTTGTCCACTTCATTGCTGGTTTTGTTTAATTTTAACTCCTCGATACAGTTAAGAATGGATTAACATTATCATAATTAAAACAATAAAGGTCATCAATAAAATCGGAATCGAAAACAAGTTCTTCTTAGTAATTCCTACTCTCAAATGAAGAAGAAATTGCCAATCACTGGAGAGCAACAACCTTAGATCAAAAGGAACTTGTTTAGTAGTAGTTAATTCCATTAAATAAATAATTCTCTCTGAAAGGATTTAGCTCTGCAAATTTCTAACCATTTATATTTATACAATTAAATAGTTTTAGCAATTAAGATCATATTACATTTGAGCAAACTTCAATTAATTTATATGTGGGAGACTATAAAGAGATTTTCAAAATCAAATGTAATATAATTCTTTATTTTCCTTATAAGAATAGTATTATTGTCAATGATAAGTTCTCTTCTTTTATTTTTTAAGAATAATTTTATGAAATTTGAAAGAATAATTAAAGTATCAATTATAGCTAATGTACACAAGTTAAAATCTAGGAAAATTTAATGGTTTTGCAAAATTTTATAGATTGAGGGAAAAAGGTATAGATATTAAATAATTGCCTTAATTTTAGTTTTTTTAGATGAGAGTGCTAAAAACCTTTATCAAAGTTTTTTTTTGCCAAATTTGATAAGTTTATATGTATCTTAAAAGAAGTAAAGAATAGAGATATAATACTGATTGTAGGATATTAATAGAGGCATTTTCAACAAGCATCTTAAAAAAAAAAAGAAATTGAGGATTTAAAAGTATTACTACCGTTGATAAGGCAGGAAATAATTTTAATAATGTGTAAATCAGAATTCAAGGACATTATTCTTAATGAATATAATTCAAATAAAACCTATAAACTTATCAAATTTGGGCAAAGAACTTTGATAAAAGGATTTTATAATTTACAAAAACTAAAAAATTAAAACCAATTATTTAAATTATCCATACCTTTTCCCCACTATAAAATTTCATAAAAATCCATTAAATTTCAGATTTGTCACTTGTGGCACTGGCTGCTATAATTATTACTTTGGTAAATTATTCTTCAAATTTCTTAAAATTATTCTTAACAAAATAAAAGAAGAAGAGAACTTTATCATTGACAATAATACTAAAATTTTGAATTTTATCAAGGAAAATAAAATTTATAATATTTTTACATTTGATTTTGAAAATCTCTTTACTAGTCTCCCACACAATAAATTAATTGAAGTTTGCTCAAATGTATATGATCTGTACCTAAATACTGATTTAATTGATAAATATAAATGGTTAGAAATTTGCAGAGCTAATATTTGTGAGAATTATTTATTTAATGGAATTAACTACTATAAACAAGTTCTTGGAATTCCTATGGGTTGTTGCTTCTCCAGTGCATTGGCTAATTTATTTCTTCATTCATTTGAGAGAGAATTAATTAAGAATGAACTTGTTTTCGGATTCCGTTTTATTGATGACCTTTTATTGTTTAATTATGATAATGTTAATTCCATTCTTAACTGCTATCCAGAGGAGCTTAAATTAAATAAAACTAATAATGAAGTGGACAAATGTAATTTTTTGGATCTGGAAATTAAAATTATAAATTCAGGAGTCTCCGTCGGCGTTTATGATAAACGTAAAGATTTTAAGTTCAAAGCTATTACACTCTGCAATTTTCATACATGTCTTCAGTTTAAAATTTTAAGAAATTCTATATTTTCTCAAATTAATAGGATTAAAAATATTTGTAATAACCAATATACTTTTATTAAAGCTTTAGATAATTTTAAAAATATATTAAAAGATAACGGATATCCTGGTTGTTTCCCAGAAGTCAATAAATTTCTATAAAACAGTTTTAAGAATCTTTGTTTTTCTGGAGAATAGTTTGAATTCTTCTACATAGATGGCGCTACGAGCTTGCTTCTTGATGTTATCGGCCTCACTTTTTTAGAGCGTCTGTTTTATTTGAAAGAGGATTACTTTTTGGTTTGTCTCATTTTTGATTCTGTTGTACAGGTATCTGTTATGTTTTTTCTTTTTTCCTTTTATCCTATTTTCAGGGGTTGGACAAAAATTCAGGCCACATAAAGGAATAATTTTGACTAATAGTCTTTCCTTTATTCAGAAAATTTTTGTCCTGCTTTAGAGCTACAATGGCGTGTGGCCTCTGAGGAGAATCGCCATTTTGGTTCTTTTACAATTTTATTCCATTTTGCTTTCATTGTAAATGTATTTTTCGTTCTATTTTGCTTTTTTATGTTTTATTTTAAGGTTTTATTAATGCCTATTTTTATAATTTTTTAACTTATTTTTCGAATTTCGAATTTTGTTTTTCGTGTATTCTATCAGAAGCAGCTGCATATGCGCCTTTCTGTATAATGCATTAGAATTTTAATTAATTTTTAATTCAAGTTCTATTAATTTTTATTTTCATTAATTTTATCAATTTTTACTGCACCAATATAAAGATATACTTAACTCAAGAAAGATTTTACACTAGACCTATATACATTCGATGCTTTTGACAATTTTCAATGTTATGTTATCTTTTAATAAATCATTTATGTTATCTTTTCCCATTGTTTTGTTGAAGCTATACATAAAAATAAACAATTACATGATATATAAACGACTGTCTTCTGCCTATCACCTGAATTCAAATTTAAATAATGGAAAGTGCATGGTACATAAAATGGCTAATTTATTTTGTAATTTTATTCTTGCTTGAAATTCGCAATAAATTCCCTGTATATTAGGTAGCATTATTATAAAATTGCTCTCTGTAATTTTGCTCTGTAGTTCATATGTTAGTTTGTTGCTGTGGTTTCGTATCGTTTTAAACATTTTTATACAAATTTAAGAAGATCTATTAACAGGTTTTAAGCCGGTTATCACTGAAAGGCATTATTCTTCCTTAGTTTTTAAACCTGTTAAGCTACTGCTTTGAAAGACGAATGCGCTCCCTTGACTTTCTTGTAGTATACTCCCAAATAACAACGTAGAGGTAAAAATTTATCAAGCTTTTTCATGTTGACAGATTTTTTTTCAAAATTATACCAGACCTGGACTTGGTGTCCAATATACCAGACATCAACTTTGAATTGCTCCTATTAATTCAATAATTAACGAAACTACATGCTGTTTTTTTTTTTTGTCATTAGATTTACGATTTTCTTATCAATATAATCGTTGTAAGAATTTTTTTCGTTTCGGGCATGGGTTCATTTCATTTTTTTAGTTTTACTAAAAACACCCAAGAAAATAATCGTTGATTGAATCGTTGAAATAAATTTTGTTCTCCGAGTAATTTCTTGTTTTTAATCCTTTTTTCATCATTTAAAACGCTTTTGCAATATTTAATTATTCTTTGACCACCATTTTAAAGTGAAATTTGTGTGATCTTTTGTCTTTTTACTTTCTCGTATACGAAGTATACAAAGAGAAAGTATCGTCAAAAAATTCGAACTCGAGATTTTGACGGATCTCCACGTTTTAAACCTCCCTGAGTCCGAAAAACACAATTTTGGAATTATGTCTGTCTGTGTGTGTGTCTGTGAACACGATAACTCGAAAACTATTAGAGCTACGGGGATGAAATTTGGTATGTGTTCTTTAAACATAATTTGTAGGTTTCTATCAAATTTTGGACAAAATCCGTCAAAGGGAAGTCTGTCTATTTGTATGTCAGCGGTCATGTGAACGCTATAACTCAAAAACTTGAAAAGCTAAATGGATAAAATTTGGTACACAGTTTTATCGTTATGAATGTAGGTCCGTATAAAAGTTTGGGCCAAATCCGTCAAAAAGAGGCGTTCAAATTGCATATTCAATTTCTTTTAATCCGATTCTCATGCGCATGCGTATTGGTAGCAATCTGTTATTGTTGTAAATTTTATTTACAACAATATATAATGTTTTCAAGCATCAATTGTTAACAATTTTTTTATTGTAAATCAAACCGATCTCATTATTTCAGCAAATCTTTTATTCAAGCGACTTTGCAATTGTTACGATTGTGGTAGTATAAATTGTTTTCTTGGGAATTCAATTCCAAAGCATAATTTTCGCTTTAGTATTCATTGCATTTCCTATTTTATCGCACTGCTTCAAAGTAAAATTTTTTTGAAACGTGGCAACAGATATTTGATTTCAGGTTTTTTTTTTTTTTTTTTACTTTCTCGTATGCGAAGTATACAAAGAGAAAGTATCTCCACTTAGAAAGTATACGAGAAAGTTTAGGGGAGGCCACTCCCGCTGGTTTCAGTCGAAATATCCGGTATTTTCCGGATGCCGGACACGGGGTAACTTTTTTGATTTTTTATTTACAGGCTTGAAATGTCATTTATGCTTTAATTTTTGCAGCAGTAAACCGTACGCAAAATGAAAAAAAAAAGAATTCTAACTCCATTATTTCTTAATTCCGACTGAAGGGGTTAAATCTAGAAGAAGGAGGCTTGTTTTGGTATTAAGACCTTATACTAAATTTCATTTATCTAAGTTCTTGTGCTTTGATTAATTGTGTTGATTATACATACGGATAGATAAACGGTATACACGTTCACAGATTTGGTTCAAAAATTGATACAAATATACAGTTTTGGTATAAAGGCTATGTGCTAAATATCCATTTAGCTTTACATCTATACAAAATAATGATAATTTCAATAGATTTGCTTACGCAAAATTTCGATTTCCAGAGAGAATATATGAATCAAATTAGCGTTGAAAGTGAGGTGTAGGCTCCTTACTTCATCAATTACCCCACAGTTCTTATAACAGCATAAAATGCTGCTTTGAAGCAGTAAATATGAAACTAGAGTTTTATTATTTCAAAGAAATTATTAAACTGCTATTTTTTCCGAATTGCATTATTTTCAGACATTTACTCGTATTTAAAATGAATTTGCGTGCTAAGTCAAAGGAACAATGAGCTAAAATATTTCTGCTGTTAATTGAGAGTTTTCCTATTGCAGTAATTTAGTTAAAGAGATGAAATTAAAACTTAGCACAGTATTTGAATTAATTTATAGTAAAATCGACGTTAGATATTGTGAATTGAATCCATCCAACAAAATTATAAAAAAAGTTCCCTTTGAAATCCTGCAGTATAATAAAAAAGTTACTGAAACAAATAAACAAATATTTTTCTTTGTATCTCGCATTAGGGTTGTAAACGACCTTCATATGTTTCGCAATTGCTTCAGTGGCCTTTGTCCATAACGGAAGCAATTGAACCCTCTCCTTTTACCATGCAGCCAACGGCAATCCTAAACAAACGAAGAATTGCTCCCCTCTCCTGCGTCAACCCGTGACCTTCCAAGATTGAGATCAAATTTCCAACTTCCCCATCCCTAGACAAGGCGGGGTGCAGCCCGCCAAACGACAACTCTTCCCCTGTCCTCTCTAGGGTGATGGTCGATTTCCGTACATGCGACTTCCGTACACCTCAAATTTCGTGCGGTTTCCGTACATAAAATTAGAACGCTTGTAAACTAGTGCGACTTCCGTACAGGCTTTTTTTAAAATCCACCTTTCTTATACTTTCCCTTCACACTTTATCGAGGCTTAGGACTGGCAGCGTAATGTTGGCGTGTTTAAAAAGTTTTTGCAATTTTCTGTTTTCTTTATCTTTTATTTTAACTTTTTTTAAATTTTATTTTAAACCATTTTTTACATTTTTTACTTTTCTTACATTTTTATTGTATTTTTTTTTATCTTTTTTTCCCCCTTCTCAGCTCTTCTTTATACTGGAACTACTCAAATTTTTTCCCAACAATGTGGCCAGTGCTTTTAACGATCTATGGTCTCAGAATTACAGGGATGGTGCTTTACAATAACCATCTAGATTTTGTTGATTCATTTGTCGAGGGTTAATGTATTTCTTAAGACATGGTTTTCTTCTCAAGCTTTGTACAACGTCTCTTTTCAAAAAAACTATTATATATCTGCTTCTTCTCTTTAAACTTTTACTAAACTCTAATTTTTTGGATGCGCTTATTGTGCCAGCCTTCCGGCATGCTGGTTCTATAGAGTTTTTTTTTTATTTGACAAGTTCCACATAGCTATTGTAATAACAGAATTTTCCATCATTGATTTACAAATAATAAAATATTGTGAAATCAGTTTGAAGTTTTCGTTTCTCTGGTAGGTCTTCCATAATGCAAGGCCAATCCATCAACAGGTATTTCTATTGGCAGATGAGCTAGTGCCGCGCACATTCGTAAATGAATCTTATATTTTCATCACTTATTTCTTGAATATGCTGGTAATTTATATGTGAAATGGAAGTTGCACCCACTTATTTTACGTTTGGAAAAGTACGTCGTGACACAATTATCGCGGCTTCTTCAAGTCCATAATTACAGTATTCGGACTCCATTCAGCTTCGTTTTCAAATCGAAAGATCTATCATACATTGATCTATTTTTCGGCATATGCTACAGCAATGATCTGAAGAACTTCCAATGTCAACATGAACGGAATATAATTGTTTAAACTGTTTACTGGAACTTTTAAACGTTCCATCTACAAAAAGTTCTTGTAATATTTTAAAACATTTTTTCCATCTTCAGTTGCAAACATCAGCATTCTGTCTTCATCACAAACATCGGCTAGTAAAAAGTTTGTTCCATCCTCCATCTTAGTTACATCTTTCTGAAATGTCAATTTCTGCTGCAGTTTTCGGTTCTCTCTCTTCCCTTTGCGCTTTTCTTCTTGCAACATGGAAATATGTTTTAACAGAAATAAAATTAGGTATATTTGTTACGAAATCACATCCTTTGTTAAATAATGGCTGCGTTTCTTCTCGATAAATACTGGGTATTTCTTTGTCTTCTATTCTTGCTCGTTTCCTGGAATTGCAAATCCATTTCTTAACCTCAATTTCGGCAATATCGGGCTTGCAGACGTGGTTAGAAACGTTTAGTACAATTCCATTTTTACTTTTTAAAGTACCGCGACAATTTTCAGTTATCCCCTTAAGACACAGCCAAGAAATTACATTGTCCTTACTAATCCTATGCTTCCTATATTGATATCCATCATACTTGAAGATTTACCTTTTGAAGTTTCTGTTTCTTCTAGCGTAGCCATTTTTTTTTCACAACCAACTAACTACTGACCAGTGGCGGACTGGGTCTGAAAATAGCGGTTGCCAGCTGTCAATAGGGCCCACTCATATCAAAAATGATATTTTTTCTCTATATAATTTTTTAAAATTTTATTTTTTATAAATATAATCAATTAAAATCAATAAATGGACATGTTATACTATATAAATTATTACATATTGTTATTATCTAAAAAGCTATTATATATACTAGTAGTTCTGAGAACAGTAGACCTCCCCCCCCAAAAAAAAAAAGAAAATCTGCTCTTCATTTCAGTCTTTAAAAGTTTAGCCATTTATTTTCCAAATTCAAATTATTTGCGCAAGTCTCTGCTTTTATCATTATTAATTAAAGTACAATTAAATGTTTGCTTTTATCAACATTAACAAAATCGCAATGAAATGTAATTTGTTATTATTAGAGGTATCTTTGGATGCATTATGAACGGAGTTTCGTTTGGCTACAATCGTTGGAAAAACACAACATTACATGAAACGCAACCATTTAAGCGTCCACCATCTTGAAACGGAATAAAAAATTTAAAAAAAAACAGTCGTTTTCGCCGACATCAAAGAGCATTCATGTTAAATTCAAAGAAAATCGAACATCACATTTGATCGTGGCAAAACAAATTACAAACAAACAGACTATATTAGACAAGTCAGTAAATTACTGACAAACTGTTTTCGCTCGAACGGTCCAGTGAAAACAGGACCTCGCTTCGCTAGTCAAATTACTAATTAAAGTATACGTGTATTATGACATATTATTGAAAGTAAGAATTACCAAATACAAAAACAAATTTATGATTGAATTTTAAATAATTTTTGGTGGGTGTATAGCTTACTATAATTTTAAAGCTGTACTGCTATTTTGAGAATCTTTTAACCAAACTGAAATTATAGAGCTAACCATGTACCAAGTTCAACAATTTTAAAGACTACTTCTTACTTTAAAAGATTAACAAGTCAATCAATAATTACTTCTGCATCCAAATCATCTAACAATTCCTTTCCAATAGATAGTAATATACAGGTAATTCCAAGTGCTCTTCAGACAATGAATTTCTAAATCTGTTCTTTATTTTTAGCTTTGAAAAACAGAATTCACTAATATCATTAGATTATTCATTACGAATACTAATATTATTATAAGTATGCTTTGATATCTCAAAAATGGATTTAACTCCTTACAGATAAAGTTCTTTTAATATATTTTCAATCGATGCAGGGCTATTAAGAATAGAAAAGGTAAAATCAAGCATAGTGGTCGGCATAATATAGAAACCCAACTTAACCAAAATCGGGACTCTCAGCTAAACTAAATCCAAATAATGATATTATTCCAACTAAATTCTAATGAAGAGAAAGACTCAAGGATAATTAGTATTTATTTGTTATTAAGCGTTTATTCTTAGCATTGGGATTATAATCCCTCACACGCGTTGTTTACAAATCCCTTTGATAAAAGAATGAGTGTGTGGATATACTAATATTTAATCATATTCGGTGGAGATCTTAGCAAAACGGTTTGCAAGCTCCACAGAGAAGGAGCACTTTTTCTCTGCGGCGAGATCATTGCCTGGCTTTCCAGTATATTTGAGTCCAGTCCTCTGAAATTTCAAAAAATTATTTTTCAATTATATCAATTAAATTGCAGTACAATACTATCCTAATACATTTTGCTTTCATAATTTATTTCAGCAAAATTTTTGTGGAATCTGTAATCTCTCGGAGATATTATGCATATTAAGAAATATATCCAGTTAGCTGAATGATTTTGGTTGCTATGTTTTCATTCTGCCGCCGGACATAAAATGTGTTGCGCCATTTTAATGTTGAAATCAAATGATTATTTTACATGCGGAATAAGAAAGTGAAAATCGCACCTACAACGTGTAATTAGATGTTACATGACACCGTCAGTTATCTAACTCAGAACAAGTACAAGGCCATTAAAAGAGCATGGATTAAATTTCTGCCACAATCTGAAGTTTAAAATTACGTTAAGGGAATAATTGCTTAGTATTTAAAATATAGAAAGTGAAAAATTAACTTTCGCACAAAAATTCATCATATCTTATCTTTTGAAAATCTGCAGGGAATGTACTCTGTTAAAGTTTGTTTCTTTCGTCTCATTTATGGTGAGTTTTAATGAATCCATTGGTGTGGCTTGGAAGTTTGGAGACGGAGTGCCAGCCCAGGTGTCATCCTCGTCATCTGACCGTGGTTCAAAATTACGAGGCCCGTCCCAAAATAACCCTCTTGTTGCTTCAAAAGGGGGACGTAAATATTAACTACACAGAAAACGCTGCCTTATAAAACTTACCTTATAACTTTCTATACTAATGGCTTATAAAAATTCATCAAACAAGGACAAGTATTTCCTTATTTAAATATAAAATTTTTATTTAAAATACTTGAGAATAAAATATTTAAAGATCGAACTAAATATTAAAAAGACAAAGTTAGAAAAACCTAAAAAATACAGTTTATTCTATTTTTAATTACTGTAATTTTGATTCATCAAGCATAAATAAAAATTTCATTTTCTTTGCATTCTGAAGTCTTAACTTTTTTCCCTTTCTCAAACTTACTGAATTATTTTACAAATTATTTTTATTCATTAAAAACGTACACTACGCGTGCATTATTGTACGATTCAAATTTTTGGTTAGTATTTTTAAGAGACAGCAAAATACATTTCGTTTATCATTCAATGATGCATCTAGAAGAAAACAAAACTTTAATTTATTTAATATCTTTCACAGACTTTCATTTCAGCAAATGATTAATTATGTGAAAAATTTATATATATTCTCTCACTTGTTACTCATTCTGTGCTATTTAATAAGTCGCAGTAGTTATAATTCGAGTTTCGTGATTTCCAAAGACTCTTTTTTCACAACATTAAATGTACCCAGTTACATCTAGTATCAGTTTTTTTTTTTTTTTTTTTGGATTTTCAGCAAAGAATGACTCAAGAGGTTTACTAGACTGATAAAGAGTTAAAAATGGTACTGTCATTTTGGCCAAAGAAAGAGAAATTTATTTCAGCACATATCAAATTATCTTTTATAGCCTATAATACTACGGCATATGATTTACAGCCGGGTTTTGGAAACTTCCCCTTTTCAACACTCTGGACATAATTTTTTATAACATCCCAAATTTCTTATGTTCTTTCAACAACCGGTAGGTTTTCCAGCCATCTATGGGAGCAAAATTTGCATGGCATTTTTTCTTTTGTGTGGAGGAAATTTTAATATAGTCTTCTTTACGTGCTGGGGAATACTTAAATAACTAATAAAGAGCTGCAAATAGACTGTCC
Organism: Araneus ventricosus; assembly: GCA_013235015.1. Lineage (NCBI taxonomy): Eukaryota > Metazoa > Arthropoda > Arachnida > Araneae > Araneidae > Araneus > Araneus ventricosus. Next base: position 21,220 of record BGPR01025589.1, read on the forward strand.
AAATTCCACTCAGTTTCTCTATTTCCTACCTTTAACGCACTATTTAAAATATGCAAACCACAGCTGCCTATATTTAGCAACTGAGTTTGGAAATCATCTCTGATTTGTTCTTGGATCATGTGGAAGAACTTCCAGTTAACCGCTGGTCCATCCATTGAAATTTGTATCACCTTCCTGAGATCTAACTTTTTTGTGGAATCATTAAATGCTTTTGAAATGTCTTCTGCTGTAGAATGACCCACAAAAACTGAGGTTAAATACCTTTTGAGCATTTGAGTTCCAGAATCTCACTAGTATGTCCATCTGTTTACTTTATAGTAGGACTGGGCGATGTCCAGACTTTATTATTGCGATATATAGTCTAAGATAAATCGATATTTCTCGATATATCGATATTTATTATTTATTTTTGGAGGTATTAAATTGTAAATCGCCTCTCTTAATATAATGCTTAATCAGAAACCATCAAAATAAAAGGAATTTTCCTTTTATCTTGCCAAATTTTCATTTCATATAATAAAAATATTCCTTCCAATAAAATAATAAAAAATAATAGTATTATAGTAGATTTTCCATCTATATCTACTTGCAATTTATAGGTTTCAATTTTATAATTAAAATTTATAATGTATCATTTCTTTTCAGATTTTTCGTATTCTAGTATCTTAAATAAATAAGTTTCTATAACATTTTTGTTTTTAATTTTAGAAAATGTTCAAGTTTGTCACATGACGTTTTTTATGCAATATATTTCAGTTTGTCATAAGTTTTATCTAAAGGATTAGTAAAACCTTCAATTAGTGCTTTTGCTTTAATACCATCAAATCCTGATAGTTTACGCTAGTTAATTGAAGTTGAGCTATATTTATATAAAATTTACTACGATTGAAATCAATCGTATAAAATAATCTTCGATATTGAGTTTATATAAGATTAATTTGACGAAATAGAAAAAAAAAACCTACCTAACTGTTCAGGAACTTTACAGAAAAAAAATTTGTTGC
>BGPR01025590.1:0-22223 GCA_013235015.1 Araneus ventricosus
CGAAAATTGCTACCAAATAAAATTATTGAGTTGCAAACGGTGACATTAAGTATCAGCATGTATCCACCTACTTTATCATTGATAATGTAACTTCTATTATACGTATATCTTTGAATTGTCTCACTGATTGTCTCTTTAAGGATGCTTTCTGAACTGATATGCATGTTGACGTAACCTTAGAAAATCAATGTCTCTCTAGTTAAAAGTTCTGATAATATTTTTACATGTAACTTATTTAAAATTATATTTATTATAACCCTATTAACATAAGATGCTCTACAATATCCCTACGATATTTTTTCGACATTGTACAGCATTCAGAATATCGCAACAACATCTTAGAGATGTCGCACCATAGCTTGTGTTAATATAGAAACATTTGATTCAAAACTAAAATAAAATCAGTACCCATCGGCAGCAGAAAAGTTTTAGGCGCCCCTGGGCTAAAGCCCAATTTGCTCATTGGATAAGACGATCCTGCCCTCGTTTTAATGTCAAATACCTCGGCAACGGATATCGATAGAAGATTAAAACAAGTATCATCTTTATATTAAATGGCTTAAAAATCTGATACCGAAGTTTCCAAATTAGTTACAAATATTGCCAAGAGATAGCGCTGCATGCTGTAACTGAAGTACGGAGTCCGAGAAAAAAGCTATGAACTATCCACTCGTTTCATTTTTCTCTCATCTCTGTTGCTGAGATATTTAATTTTAAAATTAGCCCTTTTAATGAGTCGTTTGTGGAACACCTTGCATGAAGGTAAACATATAGAATTGTTACAAAAGGATTGTCAAAACGTGAAGAGGCGGTTCAACAAACTAAGCATGTTTCCAAATAGTTTGCCGAGTCTCAGATCAAAACTTCAGGGCATAGAGGGTGCGTCAGTACCCATGCAGAAACACAAGAGCAATGAAATAGCATTTATTGGGCTCTACTGTTCTGTGGGGAGAATACCTCAAGACACGTCTAGCATGAAGGATGGAAGGATTGACGAACTCTCAAACAGCATGCAGCGCCGCGGTAATTCTGGCCATTAAGTCCTCTGCTGATTCCACAGAAGTTTCACGCACAAGACTCTTAAGGTAACTACGTAAAAAGAATAATTAATACAAATATATTATTTTTATGTTTCCTCTCGCCCAATTCAATTTGACATTAAGCGCCCTCTACAGAACAGACTACTCACTGTCCAAGTCGCTTGTTCTGCACTTGTCAAATTTATCTTGAAATTTAATATCCCATGAAAGTAGAAAAAGATTATGACGATGCGATATTTAAGGATTATTTAGTTCACATCTCATCGATGTAATTATGTGCTTATTACCGACTTTTATTTTTTTTAAATTTATCCTTTACAAAATTCAAAATTATATTAGTAATGTTATCGACACAATCGAACCATGTCAAACTCAGGATGATAAGAATCGTAACTAGTTCGTAAGAAAATAATCGTAAGTTCAGTAACTTGGTAAAATATAATTTTTATATCAAAAATATGGGTGCAAAGCAAATTTTTAAAAATTTGAGGTGCTGATAGAAGTTCTCTAAGAAATTTCAATCACATTTTACCTATTTTAATGACAAACAAGAATTTAAATCACATTTATAATATACTTCCTCTTTTAATAAAGGTTTAGAAATTATCTTTCTTGTACTATTTAATGTGATTTCATTTCTTTACAGTTTTGTTCTCAGCACGTCAGGCCTTTACGCTTTTGTTTAAATATTTTTGATAAAATAATTATTTCCTGCATTTTAGTTCACTAATAAAAGCCTATTTTAAAAAAAAATTTATGATTATTGTATTTTATTTTTAGTCGTTAATATATTTCACAATTCATTACATAAATATTGTTATTATGAATATTAAGCTCAAATTGATTCCCAGTTGGCGCCTCTGCTTTGAAATCAACATTTAAAAAAAATTGATCAACTGATAATTACTATCTGAAAATATTATTATCATCTGGAACAGGAACACATAACCTGTACAACATTTCAGAGATATAAATTATCAGAATGTGAGGGTTGAAGTCGATTACAAAATCCATTCTTTGAATGAACGAAACAAATCAAGTTAAATAAAAGAGAATAAGAAGAAAAAAAGATACTTCATAATCTTTCATAAAATTTCAGAATATCCATTAGTGATGAATTACAAGGTGTCTGCTATTGTGAATCGCGAGTGTAGCTTATCTTACCTGTAAATATAACGTGTGTTTTTTTAATGTTCCAAGTCCCGTATAACCATGTCACTTGAGGGATCTAAGAAACGACGAGGAGATTCCATTTTTTTACTTTTCATTTTTCAGCTCCATCCGTTAAAGTAAATGACGTATTTTTATGATATGTATTTGAAACGGTAAGGACGAAAATATTCCTTTGGATTATAAGTAACATTTTATATGTTGAAGTGGGGAAAACGATGTAAAAATTAGAGAAAAAACTGTACGGCAACAAAATTGGTAACATAGAAAAGATTATTTTTTATTTGGTGCACGAGTAATTTTATTGATATAATATTTTCCGAAGTCATCAAGGAAAAACACCAAATGCACTTAATCTTTAATTAATAAAAACTTTAACAAATGGTCCCGAAGAACACATTCCTCACCACGACTGTTGTATGTTTGTTTACAATTTCATAGCTCTAGATGAAGCGGTCTGCCCTGGCGAATTCAAACGCATACACATTCTTCTTTCTTATTAGTAGAAATGTATAAACATGTTACAGCTGTTTTTAATTAAATTTTTGACGCATCATTGTTTGCTGTATTGCCTAAATTCTTAACTAAAATAAAAAGAAAATTCTGCTTAATATTGATATTTACGTGACAAAATATAGAAAACTTGTTTTTCATCACTTTCAAAATTTTATAAATTTAAATCTCATCGTATTTCCCTCTGGACCCTTCATTTGATCTAGATGAATTATCAAAAAGTCAAAGTTGCAATACGAAGCTTAAAATTCTAAGATTGGGTTAGAATTAATGTCCGATACGACACGTATCGTATACCGTACAGAGAAAAAAGAACCGAAGTTTGTTTCTGGAGTTCGATAAACCGCAGTAAACAGTGAGCATGGAAGTTTCACAAAGAGAAGCTTAGAATTTCCGAAACGAAATCGCAAAAATTACCGTTTGCGATTATGATGTGTTATGTTAAGTCTACCAAATGATTGCAGAGACTGGAATACAGAACAAGTTTAATGCGAATTTCAAAATTTGTTCAAATCATGTTTTAAATATGCACACATTTTCTGGCAAAACATTGTTAAATATCTTCCGATTTGGCAAAAATGTATAAAATTGTTTTGTTTCGCAATCCTTCTAGAAACTGTCGTCGTCTGCGATAATTCTGCTTTGCATGCATTTTTCTTAAGCTCACCTGTCATCCTCTTTAAGAGAGGGCATTCCTTCTTTTTACAAGTTCTGTCCTGCCTCAAAAATTGTTCTCCTGCATGTTTTCATTATGCATTTATCATATTATATTGTATTCTATATTATTGTTGCAATGAATAAAATATTTCTTTTATTTACGATATTTTTTCTTCAATTTACTTGCGTCGTCCTTCTCATTGCAAAAAGTTTGGTCACCTTAATAATATGATTGTTTTCGCCCTATCATCGTCAGTGACTTAGTTTAATCGACACTCTGGCCAAGGTATTTTTTGAACCCCCTCATCATATTTGACTGAGTTGCCATGAGTGGCTTAAAGAACGTAAATGGTGATAGGGTATTATTTTTAAGCCCAATTATCATGAAACATTACAATGTTTTGACTCCATGGCACCTTCTGAATCTGTTGCCCAGGCAATCTATCCCTCTCGCCCACCCCGGGTTGCTGCGTCACTGCCCACAACAGAAACTAAATTATTGTGTCTAAAATAACTAGAATATCCATTAAAAATAATGTTTCCAAAACTTATACATGAGACTTGAATTTAATGTTTTATTAAAATTTTCACAATGGAAAAAAATTTCGAAACTTTTATTGTTCTTTTTAATTACCTTCCTACCATTACTGCTATTCTTTGCTTTTGGTATACGTTTAAAAATTATAATGACAGCTCTTCTGTAATTAAAATTAAGTATTAAATTAAATCAAAATATCAAAATTGTATAGCAAATTCTTTGAAAGTTTTTTGCTTTAATAGAATATATGCTAAAAGTGTGGAAACATGTCCTAAATATCACCACAGTGTGGAATAAAACATTTAAGACAAATTTCTAAACAAAAGAACGTTGAAATTTGACATTAAAGCTTCTGATGTATCATTTGTAAGTGTTCAATATTTAAAGTCAAATATTGGATTTAAAATCTTTTAGAAAGGAGCCTATTCATGCTCAATCGAATATATCAGGTGGGGCGCACCATTTCAATTTTGGAATCTCTTGTGCATCTTGCAGAAAAAAAAGAACGTGGCCTGATGACACATGGACAGAGAATGTGTAGGTAGATGACATACGCTGTCACGTTTTTCATATGACTATGAAACCAACATCATATGAATTGATTTCTTTTTCTATTATATGAATATTATTTTTTTGCTTGGTTACATTATCTTATTAACTAATTCATTTTGTGAAAGATACTCGTGATATTTTGAAAATATTCAAAAAAACCCAGCAGCATGATTTGTATATTTAAATTATTAAAAACAATGAAAATATTTCTTAATTTATGAAAATAAACCATTATTATCAATAAACTACATATATTATTTTAGCTTTACCTCAATGCAATTTTGGATGCATCACTTGTAAAAGAGGATTTCAAGAACTTCTGTTATCTCATTGGAATCAGTACAAAAGAAAACATTTTAATATTAGTGTATTCTATTTTGTTATATGCCTGAACACGTGGTGGCATCATAATAATATCTGGCAAAAAGTTCTTTTTCAACCCTATCGATATATTTCCATAAAGACTTGCCCAATCCTTCTGTTAGTCAAGAAACCACATTGTAAGCAATTGGTCTCCTGTCGAATTCATATTCTCTTTTCGAAAACACTTTATTGATCATTGGTCTGCTATTCAGAACAACGACCAGATTTCCACCAAGAGAACGGAAACTAAAGATTTCCCCTTAAAAGTCACTCATACGAGTGTAACCTTATGAAATACAATAGAAAGAAAAGGATAATACCCTAAAAATGGCAAACCATTAGGTCCAGGTGGAAGCTTCCTCATTTGACTTCGATGAGTCATCCTAAAAATAAACCAAGGCCATATCGTTACTTAGCAAACCAGTACTACTAGCTGTTGAAAAAACGTAGCTATTTCCATAATTGCATTTTATAGAGGAGACGAAATGAAGAAATTGTTTTTCCCTTCAAGCGTTCCGCTGTGCATTTGATTTCAAAAGCATACTTCAACATTTTTTGTAGTGGCTAATCAAAAATTCAGTCACTTATACCCATCTCTAAAATCAGTTCAACGCAACGATAATTTTTATGAGCTTATTTATTTTTTAAAAGCTGAAAAAAATTGAACGGTTGTAGTTTCTTTTCTTTTTTGTATCGGTTTTAGAGGGCGTATACTGACAAGAACTTATCGCTTTTAAATGTTTTATCTTTTATCTATTAAACATTTTATCAAGCTCTATTGCAGGTATTTCTTCGAAACTTCTTATATTGCTTGATTTTACTATGACTCTATCATTTTTTTATTTCTTTTTCATTTATTGTTACTTTATATCTTTTCAGAAATTGTAGTTTCCTATTAACCTTAAACTTTTTGTAATCATCTTTTATTTCATTCACTTAATAATTTATTATTTCATTGATCGTAATTTCTTCGGTTTCTTCTTTTAAAAGGTATTTTTATTTAGTGCAATCTATAAGTGGTTGTAATTGCATGCCTTTATGCATGTCTTTAGAAATTATTCCAAAATAATCGCTTTAAAATATATTTGTTTTTGCAAAGAATTACTAATACTAATGCTGCCTTTTTCCGAAGTTAAAAATTACATTAGCAGTTAAGTGTGTTTTTAAAAGCACACTTATAATAGTGAACTAAAATTTAAAATAGAATTTTCTCAAAAATCTGGAGGCCAATCTTAAAACAAAAACAGAAAAAAAAAACAATACTTCAGGAACTGAACACAAGCATAAATATGTCTACATCGATGGAATTTCGGTCACATTCTCAATATATTTTCTTTCTGAATGAATAATTAAGAATGTTCCTTCTTTTGATATTCATTGTTATCTAATTTTCGTATTTTTCCTTTTTATATAGTTTTCAGTGCCTTCCTTTTTTGTAATTTTTGCTTTCACCTGCAGATTTTTGATAAAAATAATTATTGTCTGTATTTAGTAAGCTAAAAAAGGGTGATTTTGAAAAACTTTTTTACATTCACTATTTTCTGCTTTTCATTTTTTTATATAGTTCAAAATTCATTATTATAATTCTTATGGAGTCTTGCCATTAATTTTTCTCAAATTCACCGCCAGATCGTACCCCTCGTATTGAATTAAAGCAAGATAAAAATTAACCTATTAAGTTATAATCAAGTTCCTATAATTTAAAAATACATTATTATCATTAGAAATACATAGCTGCACAAAATTTCAGAACTCAAACACATTAGGATATGAGTGTAAATTTGATTATAAAATTCTATCTTTAGGAACATAAATTGCTTTTAAAAGCTAAGAAAAAGCTTGTAAAGACCATTTCATAAACATGCAAACACAGCATGTGGGTTGTGCCGTTAAGAATCATAAAATGCAGTCGAACACAAACCGTTTTAAGGGCGAGATATGCTTTACTTAGGCCATCTTAACAAATTTGAGCGCACTGGTCTAGAGTAATTAACACCCCACCAGAACCGCAGCTAGGAATCGGAGCACAAACTAGGAACCGCATTTAGGAATTTTACTTATGTGCACCCACAATATAGCCTGCCCCCCACGACCTCCCAATTTCGAGAAAAATCGAAAAAACACTGATTCATTCTACATTCTCGCTGGAGGAAAACATTTGACTGAGCGCCCGGCCTCTATAAATGGACCGATTTCGCTAACTTATATCGTCACTTTGTAGGCATAGCAAACCGTTCAGAATACTGAAAATTTATAATAGTATTTTTTATCTGTATACGTTTTAATCAACACGACGCCTCAAAATTATTAAAAAATAGCTATTGTTATTAATGGAACCTTCATTGAGAGAGATTTATGGGGTAGGTAGGCGAAGCCCATGCCCTCTGGTGCCACAATCTTCAACTATTGAAAAGAACTTTTATTGAGTTTAATCCTTATTAGAACTCGATTTAAACCTGAATATTTTAGTGCCTAGGGAAAGAATGCGTTATGCTGAGAAGGGATAATAATTAGCCATATTATAACCTTGCTTGCCTCATTCATCTATTCACTCTGCTTCCATAATAAAAATAATATCTGAAAAAGTGTAATATTACCCTACATTTATACTGCCTCAGATCATCGAATCTCGTAACCATTCCCAGTCTCAGTGACGGCGATAGCTTTCTATGTGCAGCAGTACGGTTTTGTTAGCTTTATTTAGAGCGATGTCACACTGCACTTACAGCTCTGAAAATGTTTATGCAGAAATTCTTGACAAAGTAGCGTAAAATATTAGAACTCAAATTGGTTTTTTTCTTTTCATAGCCAATTCCACTATCTACGAGGGTTGTAAATAAAGTAGTGGTAACTAACATAGTAAAAAATTCGTAATGAACCTACAAGTGCAATTGCATTACGTTCCTTCAATATAATGACCATCAAAGTTTTAGACCTTTTTTCCAAATGTCAGAAAGCCGTAGGATACCATTGGGAAGGTGTTTGTTGATGAGAGCAACGGAACTGTGAAGTAAAATAAAATATTAAAAAATAATGTGTTTTTTTCGATTTTTTTTGTAAAAAATGTAAAAAGCCGGTGTAAGACTTAAAAAATAGGCGTGATCTCCCCAGTTGGAAAAAATCGCATCAACTATTGAAACAAGGGCCAAACTGGGCACCAAGATGGAAAAAAACGGAGGACAACAGACATGTAAGCTGATGAGACAAAGGTGTGTGCCGTCAGCGGCGTTACACCTGGGAAAGGCAAATTAGTTATAAATTTTGAATTTTGGGCCTGAAAACTCAGGGCTACTACAACAACCTGGACATGTGCTGGGTGTGAAGCAACACTAATTGAAAAAAAAAATCTCTCTCTTTAATTAAACTTCAACTGAAGTGCGAAAATGAGAGATTGTATAGAATAAAGCCAAAAATAAAAGCCTGGGGAAAATGCTGCAGGGCGAGACTGCCAGTCTGAAAATTGAGCCTCTGGGTGATGCGTGCTGGGCATGTAGGCAAAAGGGCCTCCACCAACCGAAAGATCTGAAAAAGACTCACCTTTACCTTCCATTTGTGGCCCCGTCAACACATACTTTATTGATTCTTTATGACACAGAAATACAATTTTACATTTTCCTGCTTGCAGGAGCCTCTCTGGAACCATCTCTGGCTCCTTCACATAAAGGGTATTACAGCAACACATTTTACAGTGTGTTTACAACCCGATAGACCTCGGGAGGGCCCACATGGGCTAGAGAATTTAAATGAAAGAATACTGATTATATTACATGCGCTTACAACTCAATAGTCATTGAGAGGGCTCTCAAGAGCGGAAATAAGTATTTACATCCCAATAGTCCTTGGGAGGGCCCCCATGGGCCGATGAAAAATAAAAGAAATGCATGGAACACAACAAACTGGGTGGCTGGAATATGTACAGGAATGATTGGGGTCCCATGCCTCTGGGGCTGGGGGGAAAGAATTATAGCTAATCCTCCAGTTGGATTATGTCGTCCTCATGATCGTTGATAAACTGCAGGATGGAGCAAAGTTCTCTGGCCATTAGTTTATCCGTGATGAACTGGAGTAGAGTGCATGCCGGATTAATCCTGCGGCGCAGGTGAGCCACCAGTGGGCAGTAGAAGGCATAGTGGAGTATATCATCTGATGTGTCTTCCCCACATCGGCAAGTGCAAGCCTTGATGTTGAATCGGCGAAAGTAATTGGGGAAACTGCCATGATTGGTGATTGCTTGCGATATGAGGCTGTTATCCGAGCACCTGGATGTCGAGACTCTTGGGAAAATGTCAAAGGTGAAGCGACCTTTAGTGTTCTCCCTATCTTCCCAAGTCTTTTGCCAGTGGTCTAGGATCTGTCGTTTGAGGCTGGTCTTTAATGACCGAATTGGGAGACCCAGGTGCAAATCTACGTTGGTTCTGGATGTGGCCTCTTTAGCTGCCTTGTGCGCCGATTCATTTCCCTCTATGCCGATGTGGGCTTTGACCCAGTGCAGTGAGACGGACTCATCAAGAATGGCTTTCACCTCTTCTACTACGTTGTTACGAGGTCGGTGCTTCTGTAGTGCTTTCAGGGCACTCATACTGTCTGTGAAAATATCACAGTGCTGAAGAGGTCTGTTGGCTTGTTTCCACTTCAGTGCCTGGTGAACGGCCGAGAGTTCTGCCTGGAAGACGGAGTTATATTCTTCCAAGCGAAACTGAAAGTCTACAGATGAATTGCCTTCGATGACATGGAAGGCTGCACCAACCTTGCCGTCTAATTTTGAGCCATCGGTATAGATGGAGAGGCTGGAGGGTGGGTGATCTTTGTCCCACTGCACTCTTGCTCTTGCACTTGGGTGGATTCAAGTGTTGTGATATACTTCCAGATTAGGGCCCGTTATTTCCTCTCCCAAGAAGGACACGTTAGAATGCCGGTGTTTCAGGTGGAAAGTGGCGACTTCCATTTCGCAGACCAGAGTGGATGGAATCATGCCGCTAATGACATGAAGTGCCGAACAGACATGTAAAAAAATACATTTTTAGAAAATGATCTCAAACGAATGATAAAATTTCAAAACGGAATTCCAAACGAATTTGAAACAGTTCACAAGAATTAAGGGAAAATATATTAACTGATATTAATTAACAAAGAAAAATAATGAAAATAGGTGAATTGATTTAAAAAAATAATATACACGAAGTTACAGAAACTGCGAAAAGTTACACCCAGTAAAAATACAGAAAATTCAAAAAATAAATGAAAACTAGGATAAAACCGAAATAAAAGAAAAGTGAGGATAGCGACTTATAAGCAAAATAAGAAAGTACCTCATTTTGTTGATACATTCATACCAACTTCCCTTTCGCGCAGACCATCTAACATGATGGACATTCAGACCGTACTTTCTACAGCACAAGATGAAGCCATCATCAAGATCATGAAATTGAATAAATACCATTTTTTTCATCACAAGTTGGGCATAAATAATCTTTTGCAATAAAATCCATTTTCATGCAGAAGTCGATGACATCTGTCTTTGGAACATTTTTCAATCCAAACAGAAAAACTCAAATCATGCAAGCCAGCTTGCAATTCGGCTGCGATGTGAACACTACGAGAGAAGAAAACAGATTTTAGAAAAAAACCTGGAGAAACCAAATGGGAACAAAAGGGCTAACCAAGCAACTGTTGAAGACAACAGACGACGAACTCAAGGAAAAGACAGACAACCGTTAGAGGCTACGGAGGACGAGCAAAGAGAGGATAGACACGTCAACGGAATTTTTCTTAGGGAGAACCACGAACATTCAAAGTATCGATGGAGGATCGTTTGAAAGGTGAACAAACTATTTACGATCAAACGCAGGACACAAAAAGTTGAAGAAAAGATATCGTAAATAAAAGAAATTTTTTATTCATTGCAACAATAATACTGAAATACACGATAATATGATGAATGCACAATAAAAACATGCAGGAGAACACTTTTCGAGGAAGGACAGAACTTACAAAAAGAAGGAATGCCCTCTCTAAAGGTGGATGTTTGGTCACAATAGAAAAAATACTTGAAAAAACAGAATTATTGCAGAATACGACAGTTTTAAGAGTTACTGCGAAACAAAACAATATTATATATTTTATGCCAAATCGGAAGATATTTAACAAATGTGTTGCTAGAAAATTTTCGATCATTTAAAACATGATTTCAAGAATTTTAGAAATTCACATTAAGCTTGTTCTGCATTCAATTCTCTGCAATAAGTTGATAGGCTTCACACAATACGTAATAATCGCAAAAGGCAATTTTTGCGATTTCGTTTCGGTAATTTGTAGCTTCTTCATGGCGAACTTCCATAATCGCTATCTACTGTGACTTATCGAACCCGAGATACAAACTTCGGTTCCTTTTTCTCTTTTCGGTATTGAATACGAATCCTATCAAACACTAAATAATAATAAAGTTTTTGAACTTTTAGCATCGCGTATTGGAACTTTCACGTTCTGATAATTCATCCCGATGAAATGGAGGACCGGGTGAAAACGATAAGGTTCACATTTCTAAAATTATGCAAGAAATAACAAAATTAAATATAATTTTCTTTTTATTTTAGTTAAGTATTGAAGCAATACAGCAAACCTTGATGTCTCAGAATTTTGGTTAAAAACAGCTGTTGCATATTATTTATCTCTACTAATAAGAATGTGTGTGCGTTTGAATTCGCGAGGGCAGACCGCTGGACCTAGAGCTATGAAATTTTGTATGAACATACTATAGAGGTGGAGGAGGAATGTGTACTTCGGGACCATTTTTTTAAAATCTTTATTAATTAAAGATTACGCGAATTTGGCGTTTTTTCCTTTGGAGAATATTATAGAGAAAACAAGGGATACTTGACCCTACTTTTACTTTTTCTTATATTTCTCAAAATGTTTGATAGTAAGCATAATAAAAGGATTTGAATTTGAGAATGACAAATATAATTATGCCAAATTTATATGTCATTTAATCATATATTAAATACATTTCATGAAATCACATAGGGTCAAGTATCCCTAACCGTAGGAATACTTGAACCGAAGCTAAGGTTACTAGCCTAGTTATAGGAATGCGTGACCCTACATGCAAAGATTACTTAAATTCTTTCAATAATTTGGATATAAGCGAGATTCCAATATTAGGTTAAAATTACTGAATTAAAAAATCTTAATTATCAAAAAATATTAAAGAAACTATTATTAAAAATAAAATAATATGGTAATTATCAAACACAATTGTTAATACAATTCTAGTTAATAATTTAAATTAGTCTACTCATTAACTTAAGACTAGTTATTAAACTAAATTAAATTAGTTCAAAATTATCTAAACCATAAAATATTGCATTAATTAAAGGATAAAATTTTTGCAATGGAACTGGGAACCTAGCAACGTCAATAGCGCATTGAAGAATTGCCAGTTTGTGTAAAATCAGAATAGAATATAACAGCAACAAAATGAAAATGTTTTAAAAATGCTGAACTAATCAAGAAATTTGAAGAGCTAAATACACTCATTCTGTTCTCCTAATATTATAACGCAAACAAAAGGAAAAGAAGAAACATCTATTCTACGAGCAAATAATTCAAACGAGCAAACAGACGAACTATTAACGAAATAGCTTCTAAAAGAAAATAAACAACGAACACAGGATACACGCAGTTATGCATTTAAAGCGGAAAAAATTTGATTTAAAATATTTTTATTTTAAAAGAGTGGTAAAACTTTAATAAATACATCTAACGATCTAACGGATTGCGATGAAACCTGAAAACAAGAAAAAATCTCATCGTGCTTTATCCTTCACCTGAGAATTTTATATCTAATTTTTGTTTACCAGCCTGGATATAAAATTCCAGGCTTTAAAAAATACCTACGTGAAGAAATTCGTAGCCGTTATTAAATGAAAGTTCAAAAAATTTTAAATAGAAAATTTTTGTCTTAAAAGAGTGGTAAAACTTAAAAAAAACGTCTATTTACATCTAAAATCTGTCTTTCGAAAATGAATACAGATGTGAATGATTCTAAGGCAAATCAGTTTAAGCAATAATTAACTAAGTTATTTCGTAAGAAATTTTCAGTCCTTTAAATCATCCTCATACCAGCTTAAAGTCTAGAATAATTGCGCTCTATTCAATTGATGGAAAGTTCATTCCAAAATAAAGAAGTAAAGATATTAATTTTTTTTTTACTTTCTAATTTTTCATTTGTGTGTTTTGATTGTTTTAAGTATTAGAGAATTTTTTGTTGTTTAATACTATAGTGATCTGTTAGTTAATTTTAGGAAAAGTTTTGCTGATGCAATCACTTGATTCTGCTGCGTTGGGCGCGCAAAAAGGTGCATTGTTATCAATTTCATTAGTGTTTACTTCTGTTTCTTCTATATATATATTTTTTAATTTAATTTTTTGTTTTTATATTACTTGTCTGTTCATTATCGCAGTCTTTAAAGGTTTATCCAACGTCGTCATTCATTTTTGAGACAGCGTTGTTTACAGGATAACAGATATTATGATTTCTCTGTCGAGAAGATACTTTCTTTGTCATCATGAAAACACTATCTTACAAAGTTATGTTTACAATCTTAAGCCAATAAATGTGAAATATTGAACGCCTATATTATATACGAATTTTCTCCTTTTATTTACAAAATAACCACATTAACTTAATGCAGCTACATAAAAAATGAACCGGAACAGATGTTTAGTAAATTTTACACTCGAGAGTGAAGGTGGTCGTCAAATTTTTTTAACATGAACTATTTGGGTAGAATGGCGGGAAAAACGTACGTTCGAAAAAAAACAGTAATAAACGATTAGAATAAACTAAACAGGAAAAAGCAACTCTCAACACGAAACACTATGATCTTATCACTCTCACATACACACTTTTTTCAATGTGAATTTTTTACACAAATCTTTGTTTTTATCAGTATTTACAAAATTAAAATTGAAATTTTGCCTTTATCGGTATTTAAAAAATTACAACTATAAGTCTGTTTTTATCAGCATAAACAAAATTTAAATTAAATGTGTGCTGTTATTAGTATTAACAAAATTACAATTACGTATATTGAATCCGTTGATGCCCCTTCCCCGAGTATGGAACATTTTGTCCAATAAATCATACCTAGTGGCCAAACTTCCTCCCGCTGGTGTGGTGAGGAAGGTGGGAGAGGAGATGCCGCCTCAGAGTCCGACATCGTCATATGACCGCAATTCAAAATTACGACTTCCGTCCCAGAACAGCCATCTTGCTGCTTCGAAACGGGAATGAAAATTTTATAAAACTAATCAAAACAATACCAAAATGATTCAAGAGTTTTAAATGTGTAAAATTCACATTTGACTCTTAAACACGTTGAAATAAATAAAGCGACAACCATCTTGAAACGGCATGAAAAAAAATTTTGACATGTGTGCCATTTTTTATAACCCCAAGGATCTCTCATGCAAAATTCGAAGGAAGAAAATCGAACGAAGCGTTTAGTAGTGACATAGTAACAAACAAATTTACAAACAGACGGAGGGCTGAATGGAGTTGAAACAGAGAACACTTCGATCGTTCGACTATCATATCCTTAACAGTAGCAAAAGCACCTGAAGATGGGAGAAGTATCTAGATGAAATAATGAGATTATTACTTATCATAGCAATATAAAATGTGATACATACGCAAAAACCATTAAACAAATCTTTAATAACGAGAACTTTTTTGCAGAATCTCTTACAAAACTTTCACGAAAAGACAAAAAATAAAGATTAGATAGATCTGAACTGACCAAACAAGTATCAGCATGCAAAATTATGATTTCCTATCTCTTTCTTTCTATTTTTTTCTTTTTTCAATTCGAATTATTTACACAAATCTTTGTTTTATCAGTATTAACAAATTCATTATTAAATATCCGTTTTTTCAGTATTATTAAATTATTAGTATTATCGAATTCTAAACCTTAAAATTAAATGTTTGCTTCTATCAGTATTTACAAAATCCTTTACCAAAATGAATCAAATGTATTTATGGCGCCAAGCTCGCCACAATGTAGAATTCAGTTAATCGGCCACCCTCCCTCTTAAAACGAATTCACAATATAAAAATCCTTACATATACATAGTTTTCTGTTGCATGAAGGAACTTTTCTGCCAAATTCGAAAGAAGAAAATCGGAAAACGCGTTTGGTCGTGATTGCGTAACACACAAATTTACAGACAGATAAAATGCTGAACAGCTAAATTAAAACGGAGGCCTCTCTTTGTTCGATCAATAAAATTCTACAATACATAAGAATCCTCTTATGGTTTGAAACTTTAAAAAAATCAAAATGAAAGCATTAGTTATAGTTATATCAATCATCACTTTATAACAGATTCTGTTTCACGTAAACAGTGACCATTCCTTCTTAAGATAAAAAATCTTTTCCGAGATCTCTTCTTAGGATCTGTTTCATCACACCAACTATAATCTTTTCCAGAAACCACTCCAGGTGGTAGTAGGAAGATTGAAAAGCTATTGTATTCTTCGAATGCTGCCAATTTATACAATATCAGCGGAATTGACTGATTTCAAATAATTTCAAGCACCTATAAAATTACTTCTATTGTCTCAATATACTATTGTTGGTCCCTTGTACATTGATCCCTTCTTGCAATGAATCGTCGGAAACTTTGAAGAAAAGCTTCAGCAGTTAATGACGAAAGAAGTTCAAAATGCATAGCACTGAAGACAGCACACGTATATATGCAAAGCCACGCTTAATTCCCTCCTTTTAAATAAAGCGGTCCAGCTGAATCAAAACCGATGATCTCAAAAACTGAAAAATTTTTTATTATATTTCCGGGACGTGATGCACAGGGTAGCTACATTTCTTTTGACGTGTTTTAAGCCAATAACGTATTTTGATAATACTGATCGAGCAGTTTTTCTCGCATTCAAAATCCAATAATGTTAGCGTAGAATATTCAAGAGCATTTGTAATCCCGCATTTGAATCAGAGACAGCAGCTTAAAAAGTTTTTTCAGATAGGTAACGCGCCGTTACGGCGCACTAAATCTTCTGCAATGGGAAATTCTCAACGCAAGTTTCAAAATGGCTACCGTGCAGCAGAAAGTACGTCTGATACGTCCCTGGTTTTACGAAAGCAAATCAATTGTAACATTTCAAAGTCGTTTCGGCAACAGTATCGAAATTGTCATTCTCCAAGTCGGAACTCCATCAATCGTTGGTATGAGCAATTTAAGGGAACAGGAAATGTGCATCATAGGAAAGGTGTTGGACGACCATCGGTCACAGACGAAGTTGTTCACAGAGGAAGGAGACCTGCACACCTTAAATTCTTATACGAACGCTTAATTGAGTTCTTGCTTAGAGGCCGAGAATTTCGATACTCGAACCGAAAATGTTTTTGAACTGTTAGAAATGATTTGCTTTTGTGGTACCAGAGGCGTGTGAGACTTGCCTTCCGCTGCACGGTAGCCATTTCGACACTTGTGTTGGGAATCTCCCGCTGCAGTAAATTCAGTGCAATGAAACGGCGCGTTACCAATCTGAAAAAAACTTTTTGAACTACTTTCTCTTTTAAAAAATTGGAATATTCTAGGGTTTTTGAAAAAAAATTTTGAAGCTGGTATAGTTTTTGGTCCAAAACAAATATTATTAAATATAATTTTCATTTTATTTTAGTTAAGTGTTGAGGAAATACAGCAAACCATTATGTGTCAGAAATTTAGTTGAAAACAGCTGCAGTATATTCATTTATCTCTATTAATTAGACATTTTGTCCGTTTGAACTCCGCAGGATGGACCGCTAGACCTATAGCTGTGAAATTTTGCACAAACACACCACAGAGATGGTGGGGGAATGTGTATTTAGGGGCCATTTTTTTATCTTCATTAATTAAAGATTAAATAAATTTAGCGTTTTTCCTTGATAACTTTGGAGGATATTAAACCCCGAAAACTGACCCCCTGATTTCTGTACCAAATTTTAAAAATTATTTTTTCTATCATACCAATTTAGTTGCCGTACAGTTTATTTCCTCTTATTTTAACATCGTTTACCTCAATTCAATATTTCACATGTATAATCCTGAGGAATATTATCGTGCTAACCGTTTCCAGATACATATCAGAAAACTACACCGATTTAACGGATTGCGCTGAAACCCCTAAAAAGGAAAATATCTCAACGTATTTCCTTCATCATGCAAGTGATATTTTCAATTCCAAGCTTTTATTTAATAGTGTTCGCAGTATTGAATTTTGAAAGATGAAAAAATTTATATAAAAAAATTTCGCATTAAAATAGTGGTAAAACTTTAATGAATATAACTATGCACATCTGAAATCTATCTTTAGAACATGCATACAGATGTGAATGCTTCAAAGGGAGATCGCTTCAAACAACACCTATAATTTATTTCGTTAGAAAAATGTCAGTCTTTATACCAGCGGCAAGTCTAGAATAATTGTGGAATGTTCATTTATTGGATGCAATGTAGTTCCCTTCTATTACAAAAATCATCTTGTAACTGACAGTTTAGGAAAAGAAATTGAGCGAATATGACAAATATAAGGTGACCAACTTTTTACAATGGAAGGGAGAACAGAAATGAATTGGAAAAAAAATTCTGTTAATAAAAGAAACATGTTATTCATTGAAACAGTAATACAGAATGTACTACAGTGAAACGTCTATGAGAGACCACCTCTATTAAGCGATCCCCTCCTCCAACGACCAATATTTAAAGGCACCGATTTTTTTACCCTATATACTTAATGTTAAAAAGTCCTCTAGGAGAGACCAGACAACCCTCTACAAGCGACCGGAGCATTGCGCGAAAATTTTCTTGCTTTTTCTCGCAAATCCACATCGGACCGGTCCAAACCGGTCGGTGACCACGGAATATTTTTGGTGTCCTGAACTAGACAGGAGGGGACTACAAGTGAAAAATCAAGTTGCTGATGATCTCTCATTGGTTATCGCGTTTGGTGTGAATTTAAGGGGGGTATAGAAGAGGATTGACAGTACAGATCAGTTGCAATTCTTGTATAATCTAAAGGTTTAAACATGTCTAGTCATTTTAACGTTCATTTTAACGGAACGAGTCATTTTAACGTTGGAGCAGCGCACTGAAATGATCGAGTCACACGAAAAAGGAAATTCGGAGAGGAAGTTGGCGGATATTTTTGGTTCGGGGAAAACCCAAATCAATACAATTTTGAAAGATAAAATTACGATTCTTAAAGAATGGGAAAACTTCAAGTTTCGGGATGTAAAGAGAATGCGGATGGAAAAATTTCCAGAAATCAACGAAGCCTTAATCGAATGGTTCAAATCAGCCCGGGCGAAGAATATCCCAATAAGTGGCGCTTTGATGAAACAAAAAGCAATGGAGATTGCTGACGCCCTCGGAACAAAAGACTTTTATACCGGCAACGGTTGGCTCAACAAGTTTCGACTTCGGAATAATGTCGTTTTTCGTGCATTATGCGGGGAATCTGCCGATGTCGATGAAAAATTATGCGAAGACTGGACAACGAGACTACCATTTTTTTTAGCCGGGTACGCTGACAAAAACATTTTTAACATGAACGAAACGGGACTGTTTTTCGTGCTCTCCCAAATAAGAGCATGATGGTGAAGTCATCAGACTCCAAAGGAGGAAAACAAGCAAAAGAAAGGATTATCGACGATATCGTTTTGTGCTAGCGCGGTGGGAGAAAAATTAAAGCCACTGATAATATGGAAATTGAAAACACCAAGATGTTTTAAGGGAAAGGACATTAGCAAACTTGGAATTCTCTGAAAGTCAAGCAGAAAAGCCTGGATGACAACTACGAAACTTCAAATAGTGCCTTACGGATTTCGATCAAAAGATGGCCAAAGAAGGAAGAAATGTACTTCTTACCTTAGACAACGCAACCTGCCATAAACACCAAAATGTTTTTAAGGATTTGAAACTGGTATTTTTACCCTCTAACATGACATCCAAGCTTCAGCCTTTGGATCATGGCATAATGAAATGGTTTAAGCTGGAATACCGACGATACGTCCAGCAGTCGATCATCGCACGAATGGATGACAGTGCGAATGCGTCAGAATTGGCTGAAAAGATCACCGTAGCCGATGCCGTGGAAATCTGCTTGGAGAGATTTAGATTGTAGCCGATGCCGTGGAAATCTGCTTGGAGAGATTTAGATTCGGGTATGGTGGCTAAATGCTTTGCAAGTTGTGGTATGACACATTCCGCGATAGAAAAGCAGATTTTTTCGTTCAATGAGACAAAAACTATGGTTGAAATAGTGGACCTTTCGAAGATCGCAGGGATCGAATACTATCAGAAGGCCTTGGAGTGTGAGGACAACTTGGAATGTTTTGATGACCTCAGCGACAACTGGGAAGAACGCCTGATAGAAAATGTCGTTGCTCAAGGTAAGTGCTATTCGCTGTCTTAAAAAAGGTATCATTAAAGTTTCAAAACTTTGGAATGGTGAACTTAAAATATGCATTTCTATTCAGGAACTAATTCAGAGTCTGAAGAGGAAAGTCCATCTGATGACGTCACTCAACAGGTCGAACCTACGATTACGGCCCAGCAGACTTTAACCCTCTGAGTGGTTCGGTCTTCCTTGTAAAGCGATTCAAAAAGCGAGAGATCGAAGACCCCTTATCTGTTTTAAAACTGCGTCTTCCTCCCAACAGAAGATGTCCCAAAAGCGCAATGGATTCAGAATCTTCCCCCTCTGAACTATGGACAGCCAACAACCCCCGTGGAGGGACTAACCAAAGAATTCGTTCTATTCAGCTAGGAACCTATTCAAACTAGCTCTTACTGTTATCGGAGATCCCACCTGTGGTGTGAATAAATTAACACTTCAGATCTTCGAGATGGGCAGTTGGGATCTATTTTCTGCATATTCCCCGTGTCAATAACACCAGAGGACAAAAATACACACCGGTTAGGCGCGTATATCTATTTTTTATGTTTTGAATATCTAAAAATGTGAATATCATTGAAGCTGCTTAACAGTTTATGATTTTAAGATCTCTGTGACTTAAATTTTTGTCATTTATTAATATTTGTATTTTAGCTATTGGCTGTATTTTATATTAGTAGTTTTCTTTTTCTATATTAGTAGTTTTCTATCCGTGACTTCACTTTATCTTCTGTCTACTCGTCAGCATATTATTCGATGAATTTAAAATTAATTTACTAAATTTTAAGGATAAAAAACAATGAAATTTATATATATATATATATATATATATATAATATTTTTTACTAATATCTGATGTAAAAATAAAAGTTTTCATACTGCTTCTTGATTTAGTACTCGGTAAAAGGTAAAACATTGAGAGACGATCACAAATATAAACAGCGTTTAACTGGCTTAATCCGTTTTGTGTGCACATAACCACTTATTATATGGATAGTCGCATAATAATCTATATTCTAAAACAGCCTGCAATAATTAATGCATATGAAGGATTAGAAATAACCTTCTTATCCCCTTAATAATGTTTTAAATTAACTAATGCCACAAACCGTTTTTACTGAAACTTGTACTATATGCTTGTTAATAGCACGAGTTAGTAATTCTCAAAATAGAGTTTACTTTTAGACTAAATATCAGAAAAAAGGGCGTATACATATACCTTTATTTTTACAAGATATTATCTTTTATTATAATACACAAAAAATTAATTCACCTAGATTAACAAAATTTGAAACTTTGATACTATAGTACAGGTCATAGAGCATCCCGTGGCCAAATTTTCAAAATTAAGTTTAATTATTTATTTATAGCGTTTTTATCGAAAAGGAAGGTATATTAGAGTTTAGAAAGGGCATTAGAGTTTTTTCAGCCTATTTAAACATTTAAACGAAAATTGAACAGTTATCTACAATTAGGGTTGCGTTTAGCAGTTATTGCTTTCAGAAACATGAGATTATGCAGACCGACAGACAGTCAACGCATTGATGGATTTCGTCCAAAATTCAATAAGGACCTACATTCTTGATGATAAAACTGCGTACCCTTTTCTATCTATCTAGTTATTCAAGTTTTTAAGTTATTTTGTTCTAATGAATACGGGCAGACAGACTTCCCGCGGATGGATTTCGTCAAAAAATTAATTGAAATCTACTAAATTTGTTTTAAGCCCATATGCCAAATTTCGCCTTTCTAGCTTTAACCGCATCGTCTTCACAGATACGCAGACATAATTCCAAAATTGTGTTTTTCGAACTCGAGGAAGTGTAAAACGAGGAGATATATCAAAACCAATGATAACAATCAATGATTACGAAACTTTCTCTTTGTATACTGCTTATACGAAAGGGTAAAAACAATCTACATTTTTTCAATCAATTTTACGAAAATGGGCCTTGGTACGAAGTACAAAATTATTGAATTCTTTTCTACAGTCAGTTTTTTAAACTTGGTAAAATCGAAAGAATAAGGAGGAAAATCTAACACATATTCGAAATTAGTCAGGTGCCCTTTTAAAATTTATTGATGTCTTGGACATTTTCGGTGTGCTATTCAGAAACAGATTTGGGTCTTTTCGCAATAAATATAAAGGAAATTTTATAAGCATACAAATTACACTTTATTCTTTATACAAAAATAATAATAATTAAATTATATATCTAATTCAAATATACCATACTACTTGGAAAATAAAAATCTTGTTTACAGTTTTATAATTATCCATTAAAGTTCAGAATGAAAAAAACGTGTAGATAAATCTGAATTATATAAAAGATTATACTTTACAAATTACAGCACAGGCACACACATAGAAGATATTGCTATAAAACACATTATATAGTATGTGATGGTGGAATTTGGAAATAATTCAATGCCTTAGACTGCTATTATTTTTGGAAGAACTGTCCTTAAACTTGTTAATATCGGATGCATCAAAGGTTTGTAACACATATTAGTGGATTCTTGTCTCATAGCATTCATTAAAATTCACCTCAGAATTGGCATAAGAGTTACCAAAAGCAATGCAATTCAGGCATTTAGATTTGATCACTTATTGAAGAATGCATATCAGCAAAACTATAACGCTCAAGGAACTAATGCATAAATACAGTATCATTGAAGTAAGCATTGATATTTTCTTAGAAATGGTTTTGTGTTCCTACATTTTAAGGAATAAATAAACATTTTCACTGATTATTGAAATAAACTTAAACTGCAGATGTTATCAGACTCTTATTAAGATAATTAAAAGTCTGGTAAGATCACTCAAACATTATATTTAGTTGATATTATTCTTTACGTTTTCATGTAATCCAAAATTTTCTCTAACCAGCTCGGATATAAAATTCCAAGCTTTAAATAAATAGATGTTTAA
>BGPR01025591.1:2036-13861 GCA_013235015.1 Araneus ventricosus
TTCTCTAAATATTCTGCAGATTTTTGTAAGATAGCAAAAAATCTGCATTTTTTCTTCAATTTAATCTACATAAAATTTTCTTATTATATTTTTCTCTAAATATTCTGCAGATTTTTGTAAGATAGCAAAAAATCTGCATTTTTTCTTCAATTTAATCTGCCAAAAAAATTCTTTTATTTTTTTTTCTTTAAATTTCCTGTAGATTTTTTAAGACTTAGCATTTTGTCTTCAATTCAATTTTCTGTTATTTAGCAGATCTTCACAAAATCATTAAACTTGACCAATATCTGTTGATTTTTTGAAGATTTAACTGCAATTTCATAATATCGGCATTTCTCTAAATACATATTTTTCACCATATTCTCTAATATTGCAGCTTCATTTTCCAAAGGATGCAGAACAAAATTAGAATGTAATTATCATTATTGTTTAATTCTACAGCAGACAGGAAATTCAAAATATTTCATAATCGAAAATTGTCTTAGACACTAAATTTTTTAAATATGCCAGTGAAAAAATGAATTCTAAATTAATCTTTAAAATAAATATTTGAGGTTTTACCAATTTAAACTTTTACCCCATAATTTAATTAATTTCGAATTAGTTTTCCAACTGTCGTTCTGCCTAGCTATTTTCCTCCAAAACACAAGGGAAAAGTGGAGTTTGCGCCCTTTGGAGGGAGAGAAGGCTTATCAGAAAGGTAGAAGGTGAAAACGAATTTATTGAAACAGAGAATCTAAATTATCGAACAAAAATATTACTAATTTCATCTGTTACTCATCTCTACGACTTTGAAATGCATATTCTGACCTTGGTTTATTTTTACACCACTAGATGGCGCCACGAGAGCTATGGCGACGCTAAAACTTAAATAGATTAGTTTATCCCCGTCTCGTATTTTACGGCGCAGTATAGTGGTTAGCGCGCCTGCCAGTCAGCTATAAGAACGGGGGTTCGTATCCCGGACAGGATGAATTTGAAGTTTTGTGACAATCTTAATAGGCATCGTACAAGTAAGTTAAATTAATAATTCAATTAATTGAAATTGTAAACCTTGACTGTAGGAAAATCTGCCAAAAATCTGAAGGTATTTGGAACAGATTTTTTTCAGATATTCTACATTTTTTTCTGCAGAAAATCTGAAGGTATTTGGAACATAGTTTTCTTCAAATATTCTGCATTTTTTTTCTGCAGAAAATCTGAAGAAAACATGTTCCAAATACCTTCAGATTTTCTGCAGGTTTTTTTTAGCTCGTATTTATATAACTTACTTATATATATTTATATTATATATATACAAACCAAAAACAGAGAAAGAGTAATTTTGAATAATTAAAACCAAAAGTACGATGTGATATAAGATTACAGCAAAGTAAGAATAAATTTTACGTGCCAGAAGGACGGATGTTGGGATATTGAATTGGAAGTGTTTGCGGAGGGCCACGGTGCAGATCGGCGTTGAAGGGGTGTAAACATGGTATCGATTTACAAGTTTCACGCTTAACTTTGGCTGTTGCTATGGAAGAGTGGTATGTTGGGAACGATGAAGATTAAATAGAAAAGCGTTAACTATAGAAAGTTCAGAGAAATAGTGAAATAAATCAGTAAAATATTAAAAACTGGTGAAATAAGTCTAAAAGATGCGTTTTCGAGGTAAAATATAAGACCTTATCCACTTGAGTGACCCTACTGAGAAGATTATACTTCGCGTCGACATCGCTCTGATAAGCAATCCTTTACTTACATCTTAAATCCATTAATCAGAGAGTCGTAAAGTGAGGAGGGAATTTTATTGATGTTGAGGCTATTTCTTATGTGCATGATTTCCTTTTTGTCAGAATTAGTGTTATTGCAAATTTTGTTGATTTTATAAGTTGATTGATAATTGTGATTAAATTAATTAGATTAAAAATTCGTTTATCTTGTCATGAATGTCAATTTTTAAGTCATTTTTGTTGTCTAAGCATAAATCAAGTAAAATAGCTGGAGATTGTTTGCTGCTAGTTTTAATTAGTTTGAGTTTCTCTGGGTAGATGCTAATTTTGCAGAAGTCTTGAAAATTAAAAATTATTAGATCCTCAATAAATCGGAAGGCAGAGTGGAGATTTAAAACGAATGCCATAATGCAAATAATAATCTCCCATATATTGTTATCTATCCAAAACTTCATAAACAGCCAATTAAATTCAGATACATCACCTGCGGCACTAACACTTGCATGAACAAACCTGGAATCATTTTTTTCAAAACTTCTTAATATCATTCTAATCATATTGAACAAGAAAATTTTAGATGGATTATCAAAAACAATGACAAAGTAATTGAATTCCTTAATAATAACAAAATTACTACAATAGAAACCTACGACTTTCAAGATCTTTTCACAAGTATTCCAATAATTAAATTCCAACAGGTATTAATAAACTATTTCTATGATGTTAAAAATCTTTTTAAAATCCCACTAACTTTCTGGGAAGACCTCATCATCTACTTCATGTTCAATAACTTTATCTTTAAGGGAGAAAATATTTTCCAAAAAATAAAAGGCATCCCACAAGGTGCAAATTTCTTATCTTTACTAGCCAACCTCTTTCTTCATTTCTTCGAAAGGACGTTCATTTTAAATCTCCACTCTGCCTTCCGATTTATTGACGATATAATAATTTTTAATTTTCAAGACTTCAGCTCTATTAGCAATACCATCTACTCAGAAGAACTCAAACTAATTAAAACCAGCAACAATCAATCTCCAGCGAATTTTCTTGATTCATGCTTAGACTGTGAAAACGACTTAAAAACTGACATTCACGACAATAGAAACGAATTGAACTTTAACGTTAATAAACTTATTTTTTGGAACTCTAAAATCTCATATAAAATTTACAAAAGCGCAATTATCAATCAACTTATAAGAATCAACAAAATATGCAATAACACTAATTCTACCAAAAAGCAAATCATGCACTTAAGAAATAGCCTCAACATTAATAAAATTCCTTCCTCACTTTACGAATCTCTGATTAATGGATTTAAGATGTAAGTAAAGGATTACTTATCAGAGCGATGTCGACGCGAAGTATAATCTTCTCAGTAGGGTCACTCAAGTGGATAAGGTCTTATATTTTACCTCGAAAACGCATCTTTTAGACTTATTTCACCAGTTTTTAATATTTTACTGATTTATTTCACTATTTCTCTGAACTTTCTATAGTTAACGCTTTTCTATTTAATCTTCATCGTTCCCAACATACCACTCTTCCATAGCAACAGCCAAAGTTAAGCGTGAAACTTGTAAATCGATACCATGTTTACACCCCTTCAACGCCGATCTGCACCGTGGCCCTCCGCAAACACTTCCACGTCAACACCTGTCCTTCTAGTACGTAAAATTTATTCTTACTTTGCTCTAATCTTATATCACATCGTACTTTTTGTTTTAATTATTCAAAACTCCTCTCTTAGTTTCTGGTTTGAAATTAGTGAATAAATTAAGTGTTTTAGGCCTTACGGCGTAACTGATTGCAAGAAAATGTCAAACTTTTTATATTTTAGTATTTCACAATAACTTCATACCCTGAAGAAACGTTTTTGTGCTTTAATTGCGTTTTTCATTTTACGATTTATACTTTATCTACCATAGCTCTTTTGGAACTGCAGTTTCTAGCGCATTCATTGCGTATGTAATATATATATATATATATATATATATATATATAATTTGTATGATATAGTATATAATCATACAAAATAAAGTAAACAAGAATTAAATCTTATATCAAAAAGTCATTATTTGAACAATACATCAATTTTAAATAAATCTAATAAATTGAAATTACTAAAGATACCATAAACAAAAATCAAGTTTAAACATTATATTTCAACAAGTGAAAGAACACTGTTGCTATTAAAAATAATGAACTAGGCAATCCAAGTAAATGGAGTTTTCAACAATTAATATAGCAGTTTGGCCTGGCTATCACGTTAATTTTCTTATTTTGTTCGTGTTTATTATTGTGTCCGATACTTTTGGAAAACCAAAAAAAGTGAATTTTAGTTTCCAAGTTTCCAATATAACTGTCTTTATATTAAAACATAAAGACAGCTGAGAAAGAACTAGAATACATAGAACGGCAGAAGAAAAATATATATAAATAGTAAGCGATAACATTTTTAAAGGCTTTCAACGTATAATTTTTTACGAAATCAGACTTTCAGCCTTTTTGTTTATTAAAAATAAATATAGAATTTATGATTGAAATTTACGAAGAGAAGTGCCGACATATAAAAACTGGTTACAATGAAGTAAGTTCAGTCGTTACATTAATCCTCGTCACAAATAAATCTTAATATTTGCTATTATATGTTATTGCCGAATATTTTTACGATAATCAATAGTATATTCATATTTTATTATGATGTACAAATTTCATTCAAGAATAAAATTTCATAGAATAAATTTAAAACGCTTTATTCTTCGATTTTAAACCTTCCATTTTAAATGCATTTGTTTTTAAATCTGAAATTGTCTTTATGATAGCCCATATATTGATTCATATTTGTCTGGTACAAAATATAAGGAGTCTAAAAATTCCTGCGCTAGTTGCCCTTTTTCAAATGACTTAATTAAGGAAGAAATTTATGGTTGTATTGTCAACATCTGGAACATTTACCCTCTTTAATGAAAGGATGGTATTCACAATTATAATATAAAGCAGAAAATATATATGTATTTTTTTCTATCACTAGAGCTCCTTCTAACGGTGATCAGTAGCGACGTGAAATTTCACCACAAAATTCATGCAATTTTTGGCGTTTTTTGATTAGTTTTTTGCCCATAGCTTCTGAAGTAATTATTGCATAAAAATAATTTACATACCATCTTCAAAAGCAAGAAATTTTCTTTTTAATTATAATATATAACTACCGTACAGTTTTTCTCCAATTTTAATAAACTTTTCAAAGTTCATTTTAAACACAATTTGTAACGATGCGTTCAATTGCTGCAATTTAATTCACAGCCATTTTATTGTTTGATCAAATCTTTCATTCACGAGTTTTTTTCCACTGTCAAAGTTATGATGAAAAAATATTGCTTGCTTTGAATGTTAGGTAGAAAGAAAAGGTAGAATTTTTACTTCCACTTTTATTTCGTAGAATGTACAATTTTCAGTATATCTGTGCAGCAATCCAATGGCAATTAATTACTCCCTCTATGCGATGTTTCATTCAATTTTCCCAAAATTTTAAATGATTCTAATGTGTAAAGATTTCAAGGTTATTTATGCCGGTTTCTTCCGAAGGGAGAGGACCTAAGTAGAAAAAAGAAGAACACCATGCAGTGTTTTTCCGATCAAGCACACACAGGTACAAAGGGCTAGTCGATTGGTCAAACGACACGAGAGAAAGAAAACGAAAATCAAAGTAAGACATTGCAGTGAAAAACTATTTAATTCAATTTAAAGAGTTATAAGTGCTTAGACTTGAATATATATTTTTATTCCAAGAAACGCCGGGTATATCTGCTAATGCTCATATATTTCAAACCTGAAGCATCTGGTTCAAAAAGATAACGCAAGTGAGAAATAAATATTTATAAGACAGTTCATTCAAAGAACTACTTATCTTTGCTGTATTCTAAAGGTGACCCGATGTTTTTCTTGACAGCAGAAAAACCTGGCTATGTTGAATTAAGGAGGTCGTTCAGTATGACCGTGGAATAATCAGGTGCTTCTCCTCGACTGTATTACCAGTCTCTGCAATACCCTGAGAACTGGCGTAGTTGGGATACATGGAAGAGACTTCTGTATTTTCAGATGCGGTGTGACTGCTGTCTAATTCAATTGCTTTCCATGGTGATTCGCCATTCCTTGAGTCAAGGAACTGATTTCTTGCGGTCGGTGGCCAATGCATTTGTGCGAAGAAAAATGTTGTTCTTGGAGGTGGCCGATGTACGGTAACGGGTATATCTGCTGATATTAAAGATTGAGAATCAGATTTATCAGAACAACTGTTACTCTCCTTCAAGAGTTTTATACAGTGGGATGCAAAAATACACACGGATACTATTACGAATAAGGGTATGAAGCCATATAATATAAAGTCTGGAGGGGATCTGATTTCTAAAGGAGCAGGTGTGGGGACATTCCAGCCCTCCAATACATGTCGTTTTCTTCTAGTGAAGCGAAAAAAATCGTTGCTGAGGACGTCTTCATCTTCGCTGTAGATGTCTTCGTCGTCTTTCGATTCGATTGCTAGATTAAAAGAAGAAAATCTTTCAATAGACATATTTAATTTACACTGTGGTTAATAGGGGGCATACGACTGTTAAATCTCGAAAATCTTCAATTTTATGAAAAAAATATATATCCCCTCGTCTTTTCTGCACAATTTAAAACAATCCCCGTTAAAAATTCCCGTAATTATGAAAGTGATGAAGGAAAATGTATCAGCTATTCAACGTAAACTTTGAATATGGCCATATCGTTAAAGCGTTATATCTCAAAATTTGTTTTTTGATATTGCGCGCACGATATCTCAAGAACTATTGAATATTTTTACATAAAACTTTTACTGAATATGTATTATGCTATGTTCTACAAATTGAACCACATTTTTGTAAATATTTCTCCAAAGATGTTTTTGGGGAGGGGGAGAAATGTTGAAATTTTATCTATTTTTAACATTTTTATTTTAAATTGGTGTTTAAAATAGAAATTAAATTCAAATGCTAATAAATTAACTTTAAGTTTCTTAAACAGACTGTTTGTTGTGCTTAGATACTCGAAATATTGTGTTTAGATAGATATTTTATCCGTAATCATTCACGCAAGATGACTATCTCATTTTTTCTCCAAAAATTATACCCATATTTATTACTCCCTCAAATAAATACATACCAATTTGAAGGTTTGAAAATGTGTGTACTATAAGAAAAATAACAGATATTTTTTTTTCTTTAATAAAAGTGAGCTTGTGAATTGCATTGTTTCAGATAATCAAATTTGTGAGTTTTCTACCATTTAACATTTTATCGAGGTTTAAGAGTCATATGTTCCATTTACAATGTATGTTTTCTAAGGTTAAACTTACGTGTGCTTTGTTAGCCCTTTCAGTGCATATACAACGTCAACGTCAATGAAGTTCGTTCCCGTAAGAAATAACTTGAAATGAGGAAATTGAGAAACACAAAGAAACGTATATGCAAAAGAAACAATTTATTAACATTTGATTCGTTGAATACAACATTGTAACAGCATA
This sequence comes from Araneus ventricosus, assembly GCA_013235015.1. Lineage (NCBI taxonomy): Eukaryota > Metazoa > Arthropoda > Arachnida > Araneae > Araneidae > Araneus > Araneus ventricosus. The sequence continues at coordinate 9,294 of BGPR01025591.1, forward strand.
TGTGTTGGTTTGCAGCAGAACAGATAGTTGCGATAAACGATGCAAGTGTATTTCCTTGCGGAACTAAAGACAAAAATGTTCGTTCGGTTCGATTACCAAGAGGTGACGTCGCCTTTACGGCGGATAAACTCAGCAAGACGCTCAGGCATGGACGACACTAAACTGCTCAATGTGACTGTAGAAGTTTTTTCCCATTCCTGCCGCATATAATTTTGTATCTGTTGTATATTGCGGGGGCGACGTTGGGCCATATTCCTCTTAAGAATTCTCCAAATATTCTCTATAGGAGAGAGATCTGGGCTTGCTGCTGGCCACGCTAATACAGGGACACCTTTCGTACGCAGCCATGTTTTTGTTATCTTCGCCGTATTGAGGCCTTACGTTAATTCACTGCCAAGCAACCCCACACCATCACAGAGCTTGCTTTAAGAACCACGCGCTCGTAACAGGATAGATCGTTTGCTTCATCCTTCTTCCTAATAACCTTTCGGCCAATATTTCCATATGAAACCTCAAATATGGATTCATCTGTCCACAGTACCGTTCTCCACTGAGATGGAGTCCAACTGAGGTGAGATTTGGCCCATGAAACCTGCCGACGTTTATTCGATAAGGTGAGAAATGGCTTACGTCTCGCTTTGTATAATGCGTAGCCACACCTTTTGATATATCGACGCGTAGATGTTTCCGAAATGGTCTCCCCAAAACTTTGTCTTGCCCATGTGACTAGGTCTGCGACTGCCAAGTGCCTATTTTTACGAATATGTCAACGAAATAGGCGTACTTCCCGATCAGTCAACTTTAGCTTCCGACCGGAAGCCTTTCCTGGACGGTTATTTCCAGTTGAAGGGAACCTTTTTATAATACTACACACTGTAGATTGTGTCAAGCAGAACGTTCGGCCCATTTGGTGTTGCGAAATACCATTTTGGTGCTGTTTTATGATTTGATTGTGTACTGCAAGATCAATAGCTCGTCCCCTTGTCATGTTTCCGCTTAGCACTGATAACGATCGCGAATTGCTCGCCCTTATATACTGTTTCTTCCTCTGACGTCACTGACTCAGAATGTGCCCGAAACGGATGGAATATTCTCGTTCTTTCTACTGAACGGAATTTATTGCGAAGCGTTGGGATTAAGAATACAACTTTTAGACTAACTTTCAGTTCTTTCTTTGCTTTTTCAGTTGTGACATCTGTGCATAGTCTACAACTATATATAACTATGCATTTTACAACGTTTCGATAACCCCGCATTTTTTTAATTACAGACACCTTAGTGAACGAATTTCATTGACGTTAATGTTGTACATTTTGGTTTTTCATAAGAAAGGATATCAAAAGGCACAACCCGGCAGACGACATTAGACCATCCGGAAAAACCGAATAATGATTGCAGATGAGCATGGGCACAACATTCGGCACTAATTATGACATGTTTAGTGAATGGAAAATGACTGAGAGATTGCCATAATAGTGAAGAATATAGAAATTGGCGAAGTTGGTAATTTCTGAAAAAATAATGACGTCAGGTTTATAATTTTAATTTTTTCTAATTTCTATGATGTTACTTGAAACTAAGTTAATAAAAATAATAATACGAAGGATGAGTTAAATGATAAAGGTCAATAAAACTGCAGCTATTGTCTATTTTCAAACAAATTCCCATTATCTGATAAATGAACATCAATGGAGTCCAGTCTGAAGCATTCAAGTATTCATATTCGTTCTAAGTATGTTTCACAATATTTCCGTGCTAAAAGGGATCGTACCACTGCGTATAATAACGCGGATACTGTGAATCACGCACAATAGGCTCCATTAGGAGCCTTATATCCAAAGAACTCTCACATGGCACCGTGGACTAGTTTCGCCCTCTATTTTCAAACATATTCGCGTTACCCGATAAATGAACGTCAATGGAATCCAGTCTGAAGCATTTAAATTTTCCTAGTCATTCTACGTATGTTTCACAATATTTTCGTGCTAAAAGGGATTGTTCCACAGCGCATAATAACGCGGATACTGTGAACCACGCACAATAGATTCCATTAGAAGCATTATATACAATGAACTGTCACAAGGCACTGTGGCCTAGTTTCGCCCTCTGACCAGACAAAAATCATAGTGTCAAAATTAAAAATAGCAGAACCTTGAATTTCGCACAGCCGTGCTAAAAAGTTGAAGAAAGAGCATTCCTGCTTTTTTTCTTCAAAGAAAAATGCATAGGCAATCTCGAAGAAAAATTTGTGATAGTTAGCTGCTACGAGCATTGTTAAAATAAATGGAATAAAAGCTAAGAACCAATGTGCTTATTTAAAAAAAAGTATTGTTTGTTCCTTGATAAGAAAACGGCTATCTCTTTTCTGTGTTTTAAAAGTAAGAAAGGGTTGCTTGCAATTAGTAGCAGTTGGTTTAAATAACCCTTTGACTATATTTTCAATTTATTCTGTGCTCTTGAAGTCTTTTTCTCTTATCCCATCATGAAGCTGTTTTGGGTAAGTGGTCAGTGGCGGAGGAGTCATCAGCACTAAACTTACCACCCAATGGTGGTGTCAATGCATCAGCGAAGTGTCGGTATGTATAGTGTAAGGAATTTCACTGCTCCGCAAAAATCATGCTATAAATTGCACGTGTAAAATAAAATTTATATCAATCTTTCACTTTTAATATTCAGCAGGAAGATACTTATCTATCCTGCAGTGAGCTTGAGCCATTGATTTTCTTGATAAGGCAAAGCCGTTGTTATCTCGACATTTATAAACATTTCTGGTTTTAAGGCTAATATGAATTTCGAAATCAACCAAAATGCGATTTTCACATTTTAATCGTTTAACAACGTAAGGATTTTTTAAATCTAGTTTGAGAATATTTTATTATATATATATATACAATTACATACATATATATACCACTATTATGAAAAAGAAATTAATTACAATAAGTCTTATATCATGTATAGGTATATTGATGATTTATTAATATGTTCAAATGTAGAAGAACACACACCACATATTGACTTTTATCCAGAATATTTGATTTTACTAAAAACTAATGAGGGTTTATCTGCTGCAGATTTTCTAGATCTTGAAATTAAATTAATTGATTATAAATTAAACAATGAGATTTATGATAAAAAAAACACTTCTCAGTTTAATATAAATAAGCTACCTTTTCGGAACAGCAATATCAGTATTCAAATTTATAGAAATATCGTCCTGAATTATATTCATAGAAGCACTATTGTAATCACTGACAGTAAAAAACACAGATCATATATTGATACATTTATTGAAAGTGCTTTGAGATATGGATATACTATTAAATTCATGTTTGCTTATGTTAATAAAAAAATCTTAACACCTTTAAATCAATAGTCTTTTAGATTTATTTATTTCGAAGTGATCATATTTATGGAATTCACAAATATTATTGTATTTCACTACATAGGTAGATGGGGCCATTAGATTAAGAATAAGGTTGCATACTTTTATTTTTAAGTATATTTCCATATTAATATATATTATTTTAATGAGTTTAATTTAAATTTATAGTTTAATTTTTAATGATGTTTTGTATAGCATTTATAGCCTAATTTAGAAATAACATTTTCACTTTAGATGCGGAAATGTATTTCGGATAAAGCTCATGTAAATACAATAGCTAAGACTATGAATTGGTAAGCATTCAGTTATATTTTTTCGTTTCTTATCATGAAATAGTTTGGAGATTTATTTCCATACTTTTTGTTTTTACCAACAATTGGCTTTCGCAGAGGGTTGGCGCCACAAATTCGAATTAATGCGACATAATCAATTCCCAAGATCGATTGGCATTTGATTGTTGGAATTCTAATTCTGGGTTGTCTTTTTCATAGTAGTACTAATCTAACTAGTATTAATACATTATTATATAACTAACTATCTTTTTGTGTTTCATTTGTATGATTACTGACAAGGTGACATTATTTTATTCTTAATTTTAATTATTAGTTTAATAGTGTATATATTGAAAAATACTACTTGGGTTTTTTGATTGTTTCAAGAAAATATTTAACCATATATATATATATATATATATATATATATATATATATATATATATATTGTGTCTTGGTTGTTTTTGAATTTTTGTCTTTTGTTTCTTGTTTGTTTCGATATATATATATCAAAATAAACAAAAAACAAAAAAACAAAAACCGAAATTCAAAAACATACAAGAAACAAAGGACAAAAAAGAAGATAAAAATTTAATAAATTCAAAAATATCATGGCGAGTCGCTCGCCAGGGAGTAAAGCCCGCTTATGATATTAATAAGTGCTTTTTTCTGCTAACGACATACGAAAAAGGTAAAAATTTTTAGTTTTCTTAAATTATTGTTTTTTTATATTGTTTTATATCTTATATATATATATATATTAATAGAAACCAAAATATAACTTGTTATATATGAACATACAAAAACAAAGTAGGTAAACATGACATATCAAAATACAATTCATTAATTATACAAAATAACAAAATCCAAAATAAAATCTAAAAAAATTGAAAATACTATAGATACTAACA
>BGPR01025592.1:218-21866 GCA_013235015.1 Araneus ventricosus
AACTAGATTTCAAAGCACTGTGGGCTTCAGAGGGTTAATGAAACTGAAAAAATAATTAATATAGTGATATCTGTAAAGGCGCCATTATTGATGTTTTGCCAGAAATTTCACATTAGATCCAACGTTTCATTCCAGCTCTTTGGAGTACTGTTTTGAGAGAGAACTGAATTCCTATTCTGCACTCATCACATTTCGCGGGCAACTGGAGGGGAAACACGAGAAATGTTTTAAATACATGGGAAATCTTGTCACCTTCACCTTGGTCGAACGGATTTGAGAGAGCAATTTCCCTGAGTAGTCGCGGCCGCTCGGAAGAAGGAAAGTGATGGATTTGATCGAGAGTAACTAACTACTCAGGAAAATCAATCACTGAGGTGCTCAATCAAAAGATTTAATGTTCACTTAAGTTTTTTTCATGCAAGGGTATTTAAGTAAATGGATATATATAATTGCAAGAATTAATCGTTAAATTATATTCTCAAATAACAAATAATTGATTCCAGATTTAACTTCAGCATTAAACTAGAAATCTTAATACTTTTAATCATATTATGAGCCCCCAAATAACAGCCTTTTAATAGTAAACATTACTAATGAACATTTTGGATTAGGACAAGAACTTTCACCCACTGGGTAATTTGGGATCCGACCTTTCAAATCATATTTAATAGCGCTTTCCACCCAAATTTTTCAGTCGAGTTTTCTTCCGCCTTCCGATTAATTTTTGAAATTAAGTAATTAATATCAAAATACCTTTTCTTTTACAGATATTTATAAGTTTACTACATTTTTATCACTTTGTTTGGTAACAAATGCCGACATATTTCTTGTATTACGGACAACAGAAAGTATTATTTCTTGTTTGGTGCACCCTTTGGAGTTGTTTGGAGATTTCAGTTATTTTACCCCTCTAAAGGAGCTCTTGACAGGTGGAATACCACTGGAGTAGAAAGATGATGTCTTTCTGTCTTCGAGACAGAATATTACGTTCTTAAAGATGGGCAGTTTTACAGTGTGAATTATTCCTTTCGGATGATTGTATATCAATATAAATTAAAGAAAAATCACAGAAATTGAAAAAACTGCATTTGAGAGAAATAAATCGATACGAAATTTGAGAATGTTGTTAAATGGAAAACGATGAATAAAAATGCAATAAGCTAAATTATATCGTTGCAATCGGAATGTATCATCTACCAGTAGCATAAAAATGCATTTGTGAGAGTAAGATTGGAGGTTCCTTTCTGATGATGAATGAAGAAATCAAGGGTAGTCAATTCATTGCAATGACTTTGGACCACCATCTGCTCGAAGAACTGCGATGGTCACTCTCAAAGAGATTAGAGGCTAATGGAAACTAGGCTGAGATTACATGGTTGATGTGAATCCGTCTGTAAATCATAGATCTTGAAAAATGCTTCAGTTTCAAATTCAACATCCGGAATGTTCAGCCAAGGATGCTCAGGAGGTACATTCGATAACCGAACAACGATATTTCCAGTAATGCTCACCAAGAGATAGAATCTCTACCTAACCCCTTCAGATCTTACCTTTATGCAGCCACCAGATGGAGGGTATCTTAGTTTACAGAACGCAGAAGGCTTCATGAAGGTGATCTGTACGCGCCTCGACCAGTCATTCGCATGCCGATCCTTCTAATCTTAATAATTGATTTGGTTTTACTTATCTTCTTAAGAAATGGCTGAGGAGCTTGGAGAAACGGTCAATGACAGTCATAAATTGAAAGATTTGAAAAAGATGATTTAGGCGAGCAAAGATTACGATGAAGAAAGCGCCAAGGAATGGTTGAATACGATAATCAATGAAAGAAATGAAATTAGAAAAGAAGAAATTGCTGAAAGAAAACAAGAATGCGAGGAACGGAAGCGAAAGGAGGAAAAAGAATACGAAGAACGGAAGCTAAAGGAAGAAAAAGAATGCGAGGAACGGAAGCGAAATGTAAGCATGTTTAATATTTATGCCTGACAAAAGCATGACTGCAACTTATTTATTGTTATAACAGTGTATGATACCAGATAAGTGGCAACAGCCAGATGTTGACTACTTTGAATTTGATTTAAAAATGAGAGATGAGAGAGTACGAGTACGAATACGGTCGAACGATGTTACGTTGTACGCAGATACGAAGTGTAATAGTTGTGTTTTAGTGTTCTAATAAATGTTTGTTTAGTCTTAAAAAGAAATCTTATGAATGTAAATCGAGAAGCCAACATATATAGGAGTAGATAATATTTTACGTATCAAACTAACATCCATAATTATGAACGCTTAATAATTTCTATTACTTGCAATGCATACTTCTCTGTCCATTGCGATAAATGGAGAACCACTTTCCACTTGTCTTCTTAATAATTCATTTGGTTTTACTTATCTTCTTAAGAAATGATTTAATTTTGTTTAAAGACAAACCGATTTAGCAGGAAATTCTGATGATGTCTATCGCCAGTGCGACTTCTTGAAAAGGATTTTAAAATATTGAATTTCTAAATTAATTTCTATTAATATTTAATTTAATTTTTGTTAAATTTTATCAATTATAACTTCTTAAAATATTGATTGATTCATTTTTTCGAGATTGTCGTGCCTTCGGAATTCCACAATCATAACATAACTTTAAAAGCAATTTTCTGTAAGGATTACTGAAAACTCCATCCGGAATTTCCGTCATGCTTTCAACCAATTCACCCATTTACAAATTCTGATACATATTAATAATACTCCTCAACAGTTATAATGAAATGGACATTTGTATATTGTTGTAAAAGTCTTTCTGTGGGTGTATGGTGTAAACAGTCCAACACGCAGGATAATGAAGAATGAAGGTTTACTTACAAATATGCGGGAAAAACACGTAGCACAGGTACAGGAAACAATAGTTCTTGCACAGATTAACAATGTAAACAGACAACAATTCACAGGTCAGCAAATAACTAGTAACGACAATAACTCCACTTTCAATAGCGCTCAGCTCATCAGCTTCCTAGCTCGCACTGGCGATCCCAGTCGATCAATACACCCTCCGTCCTCCAAGCGCTCTCCTTACATAGTCTCCCGCGACAGGCCGTGACGTCACATGTAATCTTCTAGTACATTCAAGCGTATCTTCTCTCCTAATGGAAATATCGAGAAAATTCCAGCACCTTTGAGATCCCATATTTCGTCGCCAAAGTCGCCAAGGTCGGGGAACCAGACGTGGCTGCTGCTAGTAATCCCATACTTATCCCTGTAAAACTCTCTTCCCAACCATAAGACTTATATTGCTGGGAAGCGACTTTCCATGTTTGTAGCAATATTAACGCCTAGCGTCTTCATTTGAGGACAGTTACATTTCACTTCTGTGGCTAAACCGATCGTATCCCATTGTTTCTTTATAGTTCCTTTCTTACAAATCAATAAAGTTTCCGAACTCCTAAGCAGGTTTCATCTGGAATATGTCAACCATTAGCCAGATTTTGGAGTCAGTGTTGTCGTTTTCAAATTTTATTTTTTCCCATTGCTTTATTTTTGAGGTTAATGCAAAGAAATTAAAAGTGAATATTTTTTTTTCATGAAATTGTACTATATTTTAAAAATAATTTAATGTATATCTATAAAATTGTTTTTTAAAATGATTTTCTACCGATTTTCCGATTATTTTTCCTAAAAATAGAAGGAAGAAGGATTTTTTGGAGAATGAAATTTCAGTTTATATTTATTTTAATCTTGATTTTTTAACAATGAATATTATTGAAATTTATACAAATTTATTTATTAATTTGTGTGCTAACGGGTTAAGGAAGTAAACGATACGTTTATTTACTCACCAGCCTTTAAATAATTTTCTATCGCGCTTTCCGAAGTTATCCATACAATGCATGTCTTCAGTGCCAAACAAATTTCATACATACTGTCGGTCCGCCACGAGAACTGTTGCCGCCAAATTGTCTAATTTACGGCGGTCGCTATAGCAACAGGTTATGGTAGGGAAGATCCATTTCGAATAGGAGGAAACCAACGGTAGTCGGAGTTTTTTATTCTCGGCGCCAGTTTGCGGCGGAACACATTTGAATGAACTTCTACCTATTGGAAATGGATTCTTCCTACCACAACCTGTTTCTATAGCTACCGCCATAAACTAGAAAATTTTGCGGCGACAGCTCTCGTGGCGGACAGAGAGTAAATAAATTCCATCCTCACCTGGAGCATTTTATGCTTAATAGGCTAATACATTACACTAAATCATTAGAATGCGAACTGAAAATAAGAAAATAGACAAAATGTGTTTCACAAAATTCTTTTAGTTTATTATTATACGATCAACAACAATTGTTTTGAACAGGAAATTTTCAAGAACCTCAAATAATTGGGAACAGCTGATCAAATAGTTTATTTATAGATTTAAGAAGACAAAAAGCACTCGCTTCCTTATATCCCCCTGAAACACATTCTCTTCTCTCATTCGACGAGATCATTATTTTCCACTCCAACCCCAAATAATTATTTTCAGAGATTTATTCCCCGCTATTATAAAGCAGAGTGCGCGAAAAATCATTCACTGGAGCTCATTTATTGGAGAAAAATCCATTATCTAAAGGGATGAGAGTCCCATAAATATCCCCTACAGAATCCTTGAATGTTCACAAATTTCCCTAAATCTCAAAGATGCGATGGATATTCACAGACAAAAAATATTTTTCCGAAACCCAAACGCACAAAATTTATGGTATGCATTCAGTCTTTCTATTAACACTACAAGGTTTTCATATAACACGACACAAAAAATATGGTAGCTCTGTCTTAACAACACGGTTTCATATAATAAGATGTAGGAATTGATGATTAAAGTAATGATTAAATTACAGAACGGCAATATGACCTCCGTCGACTAAAAACAAAATACAAGATGGCCGAGAAAGTCTTTCTTATTCTAAACATCGATAACAGAAATGCGGAAAGGTGCAAGGAGATGCAGTTTGCGGCAAAAGAATGAAGAAATCTAACTGTATTTTTCTAATTTCAATAATCTGAGGTAGATGGCGCTAATTATTTTGCAGCTGTAATAAGAAAAGAAAATGGCTACCATTTTCAGGAGGAAGCGCTGTGTGTATTGTGGTTAGCGGAAACAAAATCTCCGAAATCCGTGCAAAGAAAATTTGATCCGTCAAAAAAGTATCCGAACGCTGTACTTGATTCGGAAACTAACTACCGTACAATAAAACTGTAAATGCCTCTCGCAGTAGAAGTGTGTCCTCTATAAGTGCATAAAATATTTTTCGTCTAAGGGGTCGTCTACATATTTAGATTTACACAAAAAGAGGGTTTCTTATTCATTTTCATGATTTTACGATAAGGATATTTTTCTATACGATTTTATATAACTTCTTTTTGGATAGATGGAAATTAATTTTTAATCGATTTTTCACTCATTTCCTATGGCGCCAGAGTTCTGAAATTTTGCACAGTTGTCTGTTCTCGATGATAATACAATATTCTAATATTTTCAGAACTTAATTATCAGTTAATCGATTCATTTAATTAAATTTTGATTCGATGAGAGGGGTGCCATCTGGTGGCAGATTTGAAAGGAAATCGATTTCAGGATTCTATAATACAGGGTATACACAAATGAAGTGACTCATTTCAAAAATTAATTAAAAAAATTAAAAATGTTAGAACTACGTTTTTTAAAAATAAGAGCGCATCTCAAAAAGTTTTTTTTTTTCAGATAGGCAACGCGGCGTTACGCCGTTCTTAATTTGTTACAGCGAGAAAATTCCGTACGCAATGGCTACCGATCAGCAGAAGCTGATGCTTGTTTTCTGGTTTCTTTTTTCAGTTTTTCTTGAATATCACGAAAACTCTTCAGTTTTCACACTACATGATGATTAACAAATTAAAGAGCGTAAAATTCCCTACAAATGCATGCTTTTATTTTTCTTCCAGTTGTAATATTTTATCAGATAATGGCTCTAAACAAATTTTTGACTTCCAGTAATTTATGAACCCCTAGATCACCGAAATGGAATGTTACCTATGTGAAAGAAAACCTTTTTGAGATGCGCTCTCATTTTAAAAAAAATCGTAGTTCCAACATTTTTAGTTCTTTTTATTAATTTTTGAAATGTGTCGCTTCATTTGTGTACACCCTGTACCTATAACAGCGAATAATAATTAAATACTACAAAGTAAAAGATATTAAAAATTGTTTGAAAACACGATTTTATCAGTGTTCTGAAATTTTTTTAAAATCAAAGATATGGAGGTCAAAAATTGATCGTAAAAACGTGACGAATTGAAAATAATATTAACAGGAAATTAAGCCGCAATGGATATCATAAGAAAATACGTAAAAATTCTTTAAAAAATTTAAAATATATTATAAATTCAGTTAAGGGGGCATACGACTCTTAAACCTCGAAAATATGGTGGAAAACTGTCAAATTGGATACATTATATCTCTGAAACAATGCAATTCACAAACTCACTTTAGTTTTCTAGAAAAATGCATATATTTGAGAGAGCAATAAATATAGGTATAATTTTTGGAGAAAAAATGCGATAATCACCTTGCGCGCATGATTACGGATAAAATATTTATCTAAACACAATATTTTGGGTATCTAAGTAATCCAAACAGTCAATTTAAAAAACTAAACCACAATTTATTAACATTTAAATTCCATTTCTATTATATATACCAATTTAAAATAAAAATATTAAAAATACTTAAAATTTCAACTTTTCTAACCACTCCAAGAAAAACTTCGTTGGAGAAATACGTACAAAAATGTGGTTCAATTTGTAGAACATAGCAAAATACATATTCGGTAAAAAATTATATGTAAAAATATTCAATAGTTCTTGAGATATCGTTCGCGCAGTATAAAAAAAACACATTTTGAGATATAACGCTTTAAAGATATGGCCCTATTCAATGCTTACGTTGAACAGCTGATACATTTTAACTTCATAACTTTCATAATTATGCGAATTTTTTTATTGCGGATTGTTTTAAATTGTTCAGAAACGACAGTGGAATAATATGATTCAAAACAATCATTAATACCAGTCAGGAAATTTTATGTCACTTCAGATTCAGTAAAATGGGATCATTTAGGTAAAAAATGGGTAAAATTAGAGCAAAAAGCAAAACACTCTAGCAGAAATTCTAATCCATATATTCAAATTATTTCTCTACGCAGCACATTTACAGCTATGAAGGCAATGAACTAGGATTTAAGAAATACTTGCTTCTACAGGAAAGTTATGGCCAATCGAGTATTCTCTCATTCAAAATTTCACAAAATACATAGGTATAATTAACATTAAGCAGCTCTGAATCAAAAGCTATTGGTCTCAAAACTATATCTCTAGTTCATTGCCTTTACTACACTTAAGACAACATATATACAAAATTTCAAGGAAATATATAGATAATGTTTTGAGATATCGTGTTTTGCGTAAGTAACTTCAAAGTGCGGTGTATTTGGTATGGCGAGGGAAAACAGCCAGCTTCCGGTTTCGTTTCTAGCTACTGTGTTTTATAAAAAATTCTATATCTCAGTTTCTATTCTTCGTAAAAATAAAACAAACCCAGATTTAGAAAGCTAAATAATTGGGCTTTAAAGTAAAACCATAAAAATTTTTTGTGAATCTCGACCCAAAACCGTCTTTCAGACGTAGTCAGATGCCCTAAGATTTCAGCTTACTCAATATTTTTGATATGAAAGTTACTCTCTGCTCGTTAGTATACTGCTAAAAGTCTTATTTTAAAACTTTTCTATTTTTATTATTTTAAATCTAATTTGTGATTTGACAAATTTAGACATTCTTCATTTGCTATGAACTTTTCAATCACACTGTTTTGGTTTTGATCATTGTAATTAGGTTGTAACGCATGTTTTTCATGTAACCCTGAGCGAATTTAGCATGCCCATGTTATAGAAAGTCTCAATGTATTTTTTGTGCGATTTTTTTCTCTTAGCTAATGTACAGTTGAGTAGCTGAAGAAGAGTACATGTCAAAATCAAGGTATACCTTGATTTTGACTAATAGGGTCAAAATATAGGGTGATCAAAAACTTGATTCATGCAGCATCAAAATCTTTCTCCATAAGAAATGGCAAAGACAATGGGACAGTCAGGTGCACAATAAACTGCATTGCATACAACCGTCAATTAAGGGTTTTAAACATACAAATTTTCATTGTAACATAGCTGTTAAATTAACGAGACATAGAATTGGTCACAGATACTTAACACATAATCACCTGTTAAAGGGCGGCCCACCCTCCGAAGTGCACTTCATGCGACATTATTTTATCCATAAATATATTAAGTGAATGTCCTAATTATAGTAATTTTAGAATCAAATATTTTAACAATCCGAGTCCTCATTTGACAGACTTGCTGGGAGATGCTCCGAGTATTAAATTATTTTGCTTTCTTACTGATATTGGTCTTTTTCATCTTGTTTGATTAGTTTCTGATTGTTTTCGCTTTCTTTTTTGCATTTGTTTGCTTTCTTAAAGCTTGTTTTAAAATTAAGTCTTTATTTTCTACCTTGTGTTTGGCTCAGAATGATCAGACCTGGCTTTCGAGCCACAAAACTCCAATCAATCATGCAGCATCAAATACGATCAGAGCGGAACAAAAAGTTTTTGACTAAAAACAAGTAAGAGAACTTGAACTTTTCAAGAGAAGACGAAAGCACTTCCATTTAGGATAAATAGAGCACGAGCTTTTGTGTAAGTTTGGATAAGCAGATTGGTATGACTGATTGATTGTAATCTCAAATTAATAATAAAATTGTAGAAAGAAATTTGTTTTACGAAACTTGGATGTAAGTTTTTAATTGCTAATAGAATAGTTATTCCAAGTGTATATAGATTTGTTGACATTAAATTAGAAAGAAATGCTTTGAAATTCGCAAACGTTCTATTTTTTCATTCGATTTACTTTTTCAAAATATTATTTTTATGGATACGATTTAAAACTTGTGTCTATCAGAATAATTATTCTTATAAACACTATGTGCATTTGTTGTAGCCTCTCCTTTTTTCCCTAACCCAAGCATGAATGACGAAGTATTTTGAATTCTGTCTTTAAATCAAAAAGTTATTTAACTGAAAAGAAAAAAATAGGATACAAATTTCATGATTGTGTTGAAATCTCTTTGAACGAAAAAGTATAAAGAGTGGTTTAGGTAAAAAAAATAAATGAAAATCTAAATTCATGTCATGATTTAAATTATTTATGAATTGTATCATATACGAGTCATATAATAAAATATCTCACCCACCGCAATTGCTTCATGCTGGAATTATGTTCGAGTTAAACTTTCTATTAGTTTCATTTTTATGAAAGTGGCCACAGGCCAGTCATTTACAATTTCGCCGACTTCAGCAATTTTTCTCGTACTGTCATAATGGGAATATTGTCCAGAATTTTCCCGAGCATCAAATTGGTGCAATCTAACTCGACGTTCCTTATTCTCTTCCTCGTATATAAAGAGAAAGTGCGGTTGTGGTAAAAAAAAATCGACTCCGAAATTTTAATGAATCTCCTCTATACAGATTTGCCTTTTTCGAATTACAGTAGAGCACCATTTATGCTTTTCTCATTTATACGTCCTTTGCATTTATACGTCGTTTACATTTATACGTCGTTTCATCACAGTCCCGATTCATTCCTAATCATTGTAATGATAAAATACTTCGTTTATACGAACGAAAAGATTCGTTTATACGAACGAAAAGATTCGTTTATACGACCGCAAAGTTTCGTTTATACGATAGGGTATGTATACCTTCGTATATACGTTCTTCTCCGTTCTAATATGTGAAAATTTCATTCTTTCTAGTATGTGAGCTCTGATAAATATACCATGACTTCAGAATTCTTCACAATTGGTGAATTAATAGAGACAACCTGTCTGGTGCTAATTTAAGCGATGACGAAGAAGTAATTCCACTTTCTTTAAAGAGGCAATTGACTCCATCGAGTAACTTCGAACTTATTACTTTAAAAAAATAGTTAAAATACATTCAACGAACTTAATTCGATTCGTAATGATGTACTTAACACTCAGGCAATCAGTACGTCAGAAGATGGTGAAAGAATTTCTTAATCAAACGCCTACCTACATGCACATAAATCGCATAAAATAAGACATGTATTGTAACAAAATTGTCTTGTGGGTGTACATGAATGCAATCCAATAAGCAGGATTTTAAAAAATAAAGCTCTTTATTTTACAAATATTCCAAGCAAAGAAACGTAGCACAAGTATTAACACAGCACTAGTCAAAATTCACAACAGAGACTACCAATAAATCTCAACACGGCGCTCGAAGGTTTCTTGTTAGCTCACCAGCTTGATTGCTGATCAAATTCCAACTGACTCTTCTTGGCTTGAGAGCTTGCCTTTATACTTTTCAACAGGAAGTGACTTCATTACGTAGGAAGTGACGTAATCTCTAGAAAATTCATGAAACCAGTAGAAATAAGTTGGGAGTTCGAGGTCCTTCTAGAAAATTCCCTTTGTAGCCAAAGTCGCCAACTTTGCCGCCAAGTCGCCAACTTTGCCGCCAAGTCGCCAAAATGTTCGCCAACTTTGTCTCCAATATCGCCAAATTTATCGCCAAGTCGCCAAGATTTGTCGCCAAGATTAGCATCTCAGGGAAACGACTTTATAGCTTTGTAACAGTATAATTAGTACTCAAGGTATGCAATAAACATATGATTTTTTCTCACTTTTATGATAAATGGGTAATCTGAAAGTTTAATAATTATTTTGCTAGAGGTCCCACACCCTTCTCGGTAAAACCCAAACCTATGCACAAAAAAATATTTGTGCCTCTTTTAGATGCGACCGATGGAAGTTTAAAGATAGAATTGCTGCTTGGTCTCAACTTCATTTCTTGAAGATTCATACAGTAATTGCATCGTTTAATCTTAATCTAAACGATCAGAGATACTTAAAAATTGCAATAACTATCTGAAATTCACGGTAAATTGTATTTTACGTAAATACCCAGACAAATTGATAATGTTTTGCCACCGTAAACATAGCTAATTTTCCTAAAAGAAATAACTGAGACCAATGAGTGCCAGTGCATTTGTTGTCAATTAATTAAAAATATACGTTAAGATGTATGATTAAAAATGTATTCTCTTCGTTTCCACAAAGGACACAATCCCCCCAAAATAAATATTTACCTCCATAACATAAAGTGATAATGAAATACGAGAATAAGAAAACTTCCGCGAGATGAGGAGAATATTTTGTGTTTACCTCAGACACAAAATTTAATTTTCTTCCAGAGAAATGAAAGTTAATGAGTCGGACGACATTCTAATTGATGGTTAATTGTTTGCCTGTTTCTCCCATTTGTGTCCGCTTATCTTTTCGAAAAGTTTTGTCAACATCTTTTAGAAACATTGAGCTGAAAAAAAAATCCGGGAAGTAGGGAAAAAATTAATTTTCATCCGCTGTCCAAAACATCAGTAATTTAAAAATAGCCGAATGGTGCAAAAAATGAAGAGAAGATTAAACCTTTCTTAAAAGAGGAATGTTGATATTAAAAATCTTTTAAAAATGATTTCTTACGACTTTGTTCGCAAGCACTTTTAATCAAGAAAATGCTTTAACACAAAAGAGAGTTATTATATTGGAGCATACCCTTTTACGGAAAATAGCAGTTTATTTTATACTATATTAATGCCGCAAAAATTCCAACTCATTATTCATCTTTAGTAATAACTTTGAGACAGTTTTTAATTTCTTACAGACAATATGAACTGAACATCTAAGGGACTGATGATAAAGCTGAAGTTTGAAATATATGAAAATTTGCCAAAATATATGAAAATTTAACCCTCTAAACGCCCAATTATTTTGAACTTTTAGGTATCAGGTTAGAAAACTTAACTTTTAAAGTAAATGAATCGATCTTTTCTGTATTTAATTATATCTCTGAAATTTAAAGAATAATTTATCCATGATTGCTTAAGAGAATATAAAGCTTTTAAGCTAAAGAGAATATAAAGAGAATATATCTGCTTTTGAACTGAACAGGAAAAACGGAAAAAGACGTTTGCGCCGCTTTGTTATTTATTTAATCTACATTATTATCTAAGATGATTCATGTATTTTTCCTCAGGACTATTTCCGTTTGGTAATACTCGAATATTACCACCTTATATTTTATTTTAATAGTAGTTGACATGGTCGATATAACCTGTGAATTTAAAAAGTTTGGAATTTATTTACTTGTGTGGTTTTCAGAGAGTATTAATTAAGATTATAAATGTAGAACTTTTTATAAATTTTATATTGACTATGACTAAAATATGTTTATTTTAATGCCAGTTTTTAGAGAGACAGTTCCGAAAAAATATCCCGAAATAGTAGCCGATCTCTTTTTAGAAGTTTTCATTTTTTAAAATTTATTTTTCATGAATTCATAGCTAATTAGGTGGAACATGATAAAAATATAGATTTACGGTATAGTTTTAAAAAATATAGGTAGAGGTCTATATTTAAATTGTATAGAAATATAGACCCATTTTATTACGATAGTAATAGTGTGGTTATTATTAGATGACAGATCCCTTTAAAATATCACTCTGAATGATTTTAGTCTTTAGGCTCCAACTGCATACGAAATTCGGTGGACCAAACATGTAAATTTGTATTTATACAGCTAATAACTGGAGTTACAAATATTCTGCCTTATGTATTAGACTAGAAAATCACCCGTTATAACGTGACGGGTGAAAATTGCCTCTTCATTCGAGAGATTTCCGTCAAACTTGAAGTGTTTTAATAGATATATATATGCGAGAGAAATGTTTAACATTGATTGAAAAACATTGTTTTATGACAGGAAATATTTTTTTATTTACATATTATTTACAAATTTCTTTGTTCAAAGAACCTCTTGGTAAGCAACATTCCTTGTGAAGCATTTTTCGTTGTTTAACAATTTTATTATAATTCAATAACCATGAAATTCTAATGCTTGTCAAACGTAAGTCAAAAGTTAAAATTTCAAAGGGATTCTTTTTCGAAATTCTAATCATAACAAAGCACTTATCTGCTTGTCAAACGTTGCCAAAAATATTATCAAATTATATCATCAAGATTGTAATAAATAATCAGATGCATCGTGGCGTCCAAACTATATCACGCGCACGCTATACCACTGACGTAATTTACTACTTTCTATTAAAAAACTGAAATTAATTTGGTATGTATGATTAATATAATATAAAATTTCTCGGGAACTATTGATAATAGAAAGGTAAATTTTATATCAATCGATAGCAAATTTTATTACACTATTTTAGAGCTATTAAATTTGAAATTAGAACGACAATTACTCTTTTAAATTTAAAATTACTAAAATTTAGGTTTTCTAACTATTAAATAATGCTGTTTAACGTCTCGTAGTGCTATGGCGTGAGTTTTATTGTTGGTGACGTCAGAGTGTTACCGAGAGACAGATCTGGGCTATTATATTATTAATACTATCCCGAATGCAATGGAATAATTTAAATCTCATAAGATTGGTTTCATAGGACTGAGTATTTCAATTCTGTAAATATTATGCTTTGTGAGTACAAAAGTTGATGTACCTTTTTATAATGCAACATTCTCTGTACATGCAGTTTTGAAGAGCAAAAAACATATATAAAATAAGAGTTCTGTCTAGTAATTAAAATTTTCTGAATGAACTCATGAACTGCAAATAGTTTAGATTATATATTCATCTGCGTTTATACTAACCTACTATTTGACATATGCTAGTATAACAGTCAGTTACAGCTAAGTAAGAAATAAAACCTAAAGAAAAATAACTAACTACTTCAGTGGCATTCTCCTGAAAGGAAAAAAATGTACAAGACTTGTAAATGCAAAAATTGTCATAATATATAAACAAAAATTGATGAAGGAAAAATATGCAAATAATTGCAACTATTGAAAAGGTTTTTATATTTATGTAGGAATTGTATTTTTCCCGTCCATCTTAAAAGCGTAAGTTTAATTCCTTCCTAATAATATTCTTTCACTTTCCGTACAAGCGCATTTGAATACTGTTGTGTCAACGGAAAGTTATCGGACAATAACGATCACGCGCTTTCTCACGGTAATCACGTGATGCGTAGGTGTAAGCTCCCCGTTAAAAACTGAATGTAATGTTTTAATCGGGAGACGACTTTTTGAAATCCAGCGGACCAGTCATGCGGTAGGATAGGTGAGCATTAGTCAGCTACGGGGATCTTTCCCTGTCAGCGCGGCGGCGATGGGCGATGGCTGTTAACTATAATTAAACCTATTATAAGGTGTAAGTTTATATTTTAGTTAATTAACTAAGAAACCCTAAATCCCTCTTGTCTAAAATGTAAATAATACCTGCGTAAATACTTTTGTCATTTCATATTATGTTTTAATAATAAATACTTTAGTTTTTAACTCCTGTTTCTCATCCTTTATCTTTGGCATTTATCCCCACAGTGTTCTTTAGATGAAGCAATTTTATCTGTAGGCGGGGTTTGGGATTTAACCACCCACCTGCTTCCCACAGAATTGGCGGCTCAGGCCGTGATCACAATAATTTCTACATTTATTACTGAAAAATGAATTGAGAATGCACCCAAGAGACTCAGAAATGAAGAAAAATCCATACTGAATGATATCTCATAGTGCGTTAATATTTTGAAAATAGCAATGAATTAATTTAAATTTAGTCCTTGTATCAGAATTGATAAAGAATACCGTATCATTTCTCTAAACTAACTAAACTTCAACCTCGCAATTTAATTTCATAGTAAAAAGAATGACAGAAAACCCTCTTCCCCAAAAAATAGAAAGACAGTTGAAGCATTTTACTTTTAGTACCCAATATTCGATCCGTTTCTCCTCTAATCATAGCAAAAACTTTCAAGCCTTCTCTAATTCAGTTCTGTAAGAGTTCCGGATCGATTTCGAATCAATTTTTTTCCCAATTCTCTTCTTCAGCTCCAGATGTTTCTCGTTTGTCTCCCAGAGGCTTAAGTGTTGCCGGAAAATATTCCCAGCAGATCCTTCACGGCGGTGAGGTCACGACTGCGAATGGCTCACTCCATCACAGTCACATTACAGGTCACAAAACAATCCTTGATGGATGAGGAGCAGGTATCCACGCAGCATCCCGCCTGAGAACATAATCACGCGCACAAAGTGTTTCTGTACTCTCTTATAGAAAGCTCCTAAGCACATCTTCATCATTTAAGGCTTCATTTATTATCTTGAAAGAAAAATAGCTTTTATCCCAAAGAGTGTCAATACTTGTCAAATCGTCAACTAGGTTATTTTTTCTTTCTTTCCGAATAAAAGATGTTGGTGTCTCAAATATTTTGAATAACAAATTTAATCGATAGATCCATCTGTAGCGGTTACAATTCACTGCCTTCTCCTTTTTATGGTAGGTGGCGCTACTAGAGCCATCCGGGTTTTTCCCATGATGCCTCTCTCCCTTCTTCTTCTGTGTATTTGTGTTGTGTTGTTGTTCTCTGTCTTGCGTCTTGTACCTTTTAATGTACTGTGTCGTGGAACTTAGCCATCTAATAAAAATGGTTCCTGAAATTGAATTAATTCTTAAACAGCGGCATTCCGTATAAACATGAGTCTCGTTCCTCTACACATCTAATTAAATTTTAATATAAAATATGTTTTATAGGTGACTCAAATGTTATGAATCTTGCACAAGACCTACACATTGTTTCCTTGGTAGCACCATGGTAAATGCCGGCATAATGGATAAAATTGTTCTCATCATCAAATTTTCCATACAGACCATATTGACAACGAATATGTTAAAGATCTATGTATCGAAAAGATTTGGCGTAGAATATGGTGGAAACATTTATGCGACATATTTGACTGACTCATCATCAACCGTCATGATTTGTTCAACTAAAATCATTGCACAAAATGCCGGATCGGTGTTTTCTCCATTTTGTAGGCGTGTTGTCGTTATCAGTAAAGATTGGTTGCCAAAACGTATGGAATTTATTAAAATTTAGAAATATTTCAGTTATTCCTTCACGAAAACTTGGAAGCCGTAGTGTCCTGGTACCATACCGTGACTACCATCTCTACCATGGTAGAGTCTTAGATTCATAATTGGAGAATCAAGGGTTCAAGATTGAATTTCACCGAAGATCGGTAGTGTACCCGAACCTAGTGCTCGTTTAATTCAAACCTTATGCCAGTAAAGTATTGTGGAACTTTGAAAGAATGTATTTTAGTTGCCCTCTTTGTCAGACGACTGTGTAAAAAACTACGAAGCCCATCCAAAAATAGTTCTCTTGTAGCTCCAAAACGGGACGCTAATATAACTAAACTGCACTAATTCGACAGGAGATAAGCTTTCGTAATGGACTGATGCTGGGTTTACAACCACATGCAATTTTTGCTAAACGCACATTAAAAATTTTGTAGAATGGTGAAGAAACAATTTAAAAGACCATTTCCAAGTTATGAAAGAGAAAATATCGAAATATATTCACTTTGAGCATTATTCATTTCAAATATAAGGGGAATATTTTTTTTAGATAATAAAAGCTGAAAAATAAAGATTCTGAATTTAAATATTCTCTTCTATAATTTAGGAATTTCATCAACTAATTAACTAAATACAACTTTGTGTATGGCTGAAAATGAATCTTCAAAGAAATATCATAGACTTGGAAAAATCAGTTTTATTTCTTGATTACGTAAATTCTATCAGGGCAGACCGCTGGACCTACAATTACGAAATTTGGCACAAACATACTTTTAGGGGGGGATGTACACCTCGCAGCCACTTTTTCTGAAATTTTATTTAATAAAAGTTAAGAGAAATTTTGGCGTTTTTCCTTAATAACTTCCGAAATTATTACAGCAAAAAATATTTTTACACCATCTGAAAGTTCAAAACTTCATGTTTTCAATGATATGAATTAAGATGCCGCACAATTTTTTGTGTGATTTTAATTCATTTAAAAAATATATTTTGAGATAATTTGCAACAATACTTTTCATTGTTGCAATGAAATGCAAACTTTTTTCATTGTTTAAGCAAATATTTGATTACGAGTTTCTCTTCCATTGTTGAAAGCTACGGTTGAAATTTGCTTTTTTTATTTCATCAAGTTTTCTGTGACTTCTGTACTGAAAGTCCTTCAAAATAGTGTTTATTAGCAAATGTATCCAGTAAACTGAATGAATATGGTTGCGATATTTTAATTCTTTTTATCAGCATGTTTTAATTCAACTAACATATTGCTGGACGCAAAATGTGCTTCTCCATTTTAATGTTGAAATTTGAATACATATTTTACATGAAGAATGAGAAAGTGAAGTTGGCTCCGATAGGGCGCAGTTTGATGCTACATGACGCGGACAGCAACTTGGATCCATTAGGGACGTTCATGTAGACAATGGACAGAACAGGTAGAGCAAGATGGCGGATGGCTTATTTTAAATCCATACTACTAGGTGACTCCACATTACGGATAATACTAGCCTTATACACTTCTGAGCACTAAAATATCGCATGGTGAAACGATTTACGCCATTTCATTGTTTGTTATATGGTGTTCGTGTGTTTTGCCCTTCGAAGTAAGATTTCGGTGACTAACATCGAAGATAATGGTTTATTCTTTGCTATGCATGATTGCCTTAGACAATACTCTTTTCAAAATCATTATTTATTTTTATCTAATTCTTGTTAATCCCACAAAAAACAAAGACTTTTAACATTTCCGGTCAGTGCAAGATGACCGGGTCAAGTTGATGATCTGGTCATCTTGCCCCAAGTACTTTTTATATTTTTGTTATTGAAAAATATATGAATATTTAAAAAAATTATTTTGTATAATTTTCCTGAGCTACATGATCCACCATCTCTACCATAACATGTTGCAAGGCGTTAGACCTACATAAAATATTTTAATAAGCTTACCTATGAAAGAGATGTCGGTTCAGAAAGACACACAGAAATTGGAAGAAGAACATTTAAAACAGCAAAGCCAAGAAGCTGGGATGCATAAAAGGAGTAATTGCAAAGAAACTGAAGTTTGATTCCTTTAAAAAAAACCGAACTTCTGACACTCACGGTGTCAGTTCGAACTTCCAAAGAAAATACAATACAGTGCCCTGCGTGTTATAAGATATACAGGGTTCCCACTTATATCCGTTACAACCCCCTTAACTTCTAAACGGTGACAGCTTAGGCCAAAAAGTTGGTGTCTAGGTATAGTAAAAAGGCAATGCGCTACTCAATGAGACAACTTACAACGCCATCTATCGGCAAATTTGGAATTAGCTGTCCTATCTCGGAAACGGTGAAAGATACGAGAAAAATGTCAATTAGAAAATTGTAGAGCACTCTCGATTTAGTACGAAAAGATACCTTGCGTACATTAATACTCAAAACAGAATGTAAAAATGAACATTTGCTTGATTGTGATTTTCAACACTATGGCGTCGTGAAACGCGAGCGAAGCGAGAAATCCAGTCTAGAGTGCAAATGTGTATAGTTGCTAACGGAGAGTATTTTGAGCAATATAAATAAATGATCCAGAAGACAGGCACGTGTCTCAGTTTCTTTCTTCCACTCTTTATGACATGACAATTTTTGAAATCGTGACCAAACAATTGTTCATTTTTTTGAATTCTGTTTTGAGTATTAATGAGCGGAAGGTATCTTTTCGTCCTAAGTCGAGAGTTCTCTACAACTTTCTAATTGACTTCTTTCTCGTATCTTTCACCGTTAACGAGATAGGACCAATAATTCCAAAATTTGCCGATAGATGGCGTTGCAAGTTGTCTCATCGAGTAGCGCACAGCATTTTTACTATACCTAGACACCAATTTTATGGCTTATGCTGTCACCGTTTAGAAGTTAAGGGGGTGTAACGGATATAAGTTGGAGCCCTGTATGTTGACTCTCCATCAGAAGATTAAAATAGAGCATTGTAAGTGACACAGATGGCGGCCCGAGAGCTACTCAGACTCTGAATGAGAAGAATTTGCGTCTAATTTTTGAAAATGAAAAATACTGGTTTTGAGTTATATTAATTTATAAGCTCAAATTCTAACTAAGATAACCCTTTCATTACATGCTAATCAAGGAAAAATACTTAACTACGTTTAATTAATTAGCGTTCTACCCTATACTTTCTAAAAATATTTTTTTTTGAACTTTTATCATAATTTTCATCTTGCTCCGTGGGCGAAATCATTTTGCCCCGGTACCGGGGCAAGTTGCCACTTTTACTTTGCTTATTTTAAATGGCAAAATAACTTTGATAACATTAAAATAAAAAATTGTCAATTTAAGTGCAACACATCAAAATGCCAATCTAATAGTATATGCAAGGGAAAAAAATTACCTCGAAAACTGAATTTATTAGCATCGCTATTTTGACCCGGTCTCCCCTACAAGAGTGCTCACGAGTTAAATGTCTATCATAATTTGAAGTTTAAAGTTATTTTGTAAAGGGAACGACAGTTATAAATTGACAAATTTATAAATTGATTAAATTAATTAATAAAACATTAATAAAAATTCATAGTATTATATATAAAGGCGCAAATGCAGATATTTATAATATAATACAGAAACAAAAATTAGATGAACTAAACAAAAATTAAAATTAAATAAAAAGAAAGAAAAAAATATAGATAATAAACAGCAGATCGTTTTTGTCAAAATCCGCTGTTTATTATCTATACTTTTTTTCTTTCTTTTTATTTAATTTTAATTTTTGTTTAGTTTATCTAATTTTTGTTAAGGGAACAATACATTCAAATGAAATCATGTTCCCGGCGAACAGGCTCGTTGCCGAAGGCGGCTAGTCTGGAATGTATAAATAATTATAAACAAGCAGCATTTATAAGTGTTTTTTCAGTTTTATATTTTTTGAATCAAATAATAGTATGTTCCAGAAAAGACTTTTTAATCCAAAATATTCAATTTAAAACTCTAAATATAAAATCTTCATTTCTTTTTACTTCTACAGATTATTTTTAAAGAGATGTTTTTTTTCTTTTGAGGGGGAAAAAAGGATACAAAAATATCTCAAACTTTTAGCTGAAAAAACGATAACTGCGATATAAAATTTAGATGCACATAAAATTTTTCTCCTTTGTGTTAAAAGGTAGGTAAAGGAAGTATTAACTTTTTCATTTTTCAATATATTATCGATTAAACTACGCTTTATACAACATTATTTTTTGTGGTCTGGTCATTCCGATACTTGCCTTTTTTCACTTCAACTATCCATTCTTAAGTTTAAAAATTAATTTAGATGAATTACTTACGGAACATTATTATTTATAGAAATAGTTATAATGACCTATAAACATAGATTATTTATAGGGCATTATTTTTGTGGTCTGGTTATTCCGACATTTGCATTGAAATTTTTCTATCCATGCTAAAATTCAAAAATTAATTTAGATTTATTATATGTTTAATTTCATTTTATTTGCTTTGCAGCCATTTATCAGAAAAACTCACTAATTAAGAGCTTTTTCTGCTAAAATTTATTAAATCATTCTTTACATTATTCATGACTTCTTTTAGTTTAAGCCCATTAACTGCCGTGAGCCCCATTTAGGGATCATGCACTATTAGCCGTCTACTTACACTATTTGCCGTTTATTTAGGACAAAAAGATGTGCACATGATTCATCTAGGCCGCATGTGTCAAAACGAAGCTAAACTAAGCACATGCACTGGATTGGTTTGGACCGCGAACTTATTCTTCCCGTTCCTGTTGGCATCAGAACCTCTGGAACTGGTCGCTGCATTATACGAACAGAAATGGGCAAAGAAAAGGAGTGTGCGGAGTGTAAGGCTAACGCATGAAAACAATGCTGCAATTCTAATGTTGGGCTACTTGTTGGATTAAAACTAGATAAGTGTGTGCCAATATCTCCATTTGGGGATGAATCAACAATTATGAATTTTGGAAAAAGTATTTGTGATGTGGTCCAGAACGCACGTTTTCCTTATTAAGCTGTTGTAAATATATAAATATAAAGCGAAAACATCCGGAAAAAAATTGGAAGTTTATAGATTAATATACTATTTTCAAACATTATTGCCTTAATACATAACTTAGCTTTCTCAGGACCTTACCTTCATTTTTAATGTGGCAGCACATAAAAATGCAGTACAGAAAATAAGCAGATTATTTTGAATCATTCTGACACTGTATTTAGAGTCAGGGCACGCAGCCAC
Source organism: Araneus ventricosus (assembly GCA_013235015.1). Classification (NCBI taxonomy): domain Eukaryota; kingdom Metazoa; phylum Arthropoda; class Arachnida; order Araneae; family Araneidae; genus Araneus; species Araneus ventricosus. The sequence goes on from BGPR01025592.1 coordinate 21,499, forward strand.
CGACAAAATCCCTCACTTTGCATTTTAGAAAGAAATAATGATCTCTGCGATAGTAACGGCGGCTTTATTTCTTTCTTCCAAACCATCCTATTTTTAGTTGCGTCAGACCCTGCGTTTCTTCCCATTCGCCGTAGAAGATGTCGAAACTTCTCAGAGAAGTTAGAGTCGAGGATGAAAAGCTCTGTTTGCGCACCTTTGATCATACGATTAAATTCTTTCTTCTGAAACCTGTTCGGAGGGGAAAATGTTTCTTTGCATAGAAAAGACAAAAATTTGTTTTGAGGAAAGCTCTCTACATGTTGGTTTAAAGAAGCCTTTCATCACTTTTAAAATAGAATGGAATGGTATCTTTGTTCAGATGCATAATT
>BGPR01025593.1:0-15535 GCA_013235015.1 Araneus ventricosus
TGGTGTTGCTTGTTTAGCGATGGTACTGAATATACTTCGTAAATTAATTTATGAAATAATAGATGTGGAATTGAAAAAAATAAGATCACAATTATAAGTCAACAAGTGAAATGAAAATGTGTATAAATTCAGCTAATTGTTAAAAATGAAATGTCAGTTCTGAAAATGTATTTCTCTGTTAAAATGGTTATTAAATTTTCGCCAATCGCAAATAATGCTACTTTATTTACATTTTATGCTTACTTTACTGCCGAACTTCAGCCAACAGTGCAACTTTCCCCAATAGCACAAAGATATTGTATAATATTGTATAGTATAGTATAATATTATGCAATATCGAACAATATTAACAATATTGTATATTATAGTATACTAGCAGTACGCGCACGGCGTTGCCCGTGGAATCAGGACTTCAACAAAATGGAAAAAAAACGCCCACAAGGACATGAAAATTTTTGAAAAGAAAATCAAAACAAAAGATACACATTATTGATTTTCCCGCTTTTTTTCGCGATAATGGCATTTTATTTGTAGAAAAGTTAATCAAAACAATGTTGAAAAATTGCAACGTGAAAATTCTTTTACTGCAAGCTAAGCATGCGAGATGAATAAATGTGTTAATATACTGCCGAAAATAATAATCAGTCATTCAATTCAAGGTTATGACGTCACCTCCCCTTCAACCAATCACATAGCCATCTGCGTTCTGAAGAACTGCCGCTCGAGGAACTCTCTCCATAAAAATAACTCTCAACTACCCAGAAAAAAATTAATTTAAAAAAAACTTGAAAAGATATTTTAACCGTTGTTGTTTTAAATCTGACTGAACCGTTCTACTTATAAGCTGAAAAAAATTGAAAATAATAGTGTTATTAGAAAGTCGGATGCAACAAATTTAAAATCAAAAGTAACATCTCGATGCCAAAATTGGGTATTTTTTAAAAATTTCTCAAAATTCAGTAAATTGCGTTAGAAATTCAAAACTAACTTCATTAGAACGGAAATCGCGTGCTCTTTCCGATGGTGTATCTATTTTTGTCGTACAATTATTCGAAACCATTCTATTGAGAAATGAGTGCGAAAAATCAACCAAAACAACACAAAACATTAAATAAAAAAATTTCTAGATTAAATTTTAAACTTTCGGCTTCGAGGTGCATTCAGTCACCATTACGACTACCTTTGTTCCAATTTTCATGGCTGTAAGTGCGATAGATTCGTCTGGACATCGCAGACAAACACAAACACACACACACACGCGCACACAAACATTGCCTTTTATAAATATAGAATACTATACAATATCGAACAATATTCACAATATCGTATAGTATAGTATAATATTATACAATATCGGACAATATTGTACAATATCGTAGAACATGCTGTGATACCTGGGTTTGCACATGGTAGCAAAGAGCCCCATGGTCTAAATAGTGAGTATACGAAATGGCTTTTTGCGTTTGACCAGTAATGTCTTTGTAATTGCGTTTTAAACACCTAAACTTTAATTACCTCTATAGTTAAGGTACCTCTTTATGAGCGTCAACATTCTCGAGAGCCTGCTTCTTTACTTTATTTTTAGATTTAGGTTTGTTTGAAGGTTATCGCGACAGTACCATTATTTGGACATTCTGCGCGAAATGTAAGCTTCTCCTGTTTAAAGCAGCCATGATTGAGGCAGCTCGCAAAGATAATGCTTTCCATTGAGGAGCTTCAACTTACAAATATTATTTCTGATTCATACACCCTTGGCTTCTTTGACCCTTAACCGGTCAACTTTTTTACCAGAAGCGTTGACAAATCAGCGGGAGTGGTCTCCCCTAAACTTTCTCGTATACTTTCCCAAAAAGGTGCTGTTTCCCCTCCCCCCGCGTGGATAAAAAAATTCGAACCTTCTGTAACCCAGAATCCAATGACTTTCAGGAGGTTTTTCATTGCAGATTATAGTGATTATAAAATATTTAGGTAAAGAATCAAATTCAAAGAGATGCGTACCGATTAAAACCCTTCTATCACACACTTCCAGTCTTGTCGGCTCAAGGACAAAGTTACGTAATCCTTCCGCGTGCACGGAGATTGCTACCAGTCCGCATGCGTATGGAGAATCGGATTAGAAAAATTAATTATGCAATTTGAACGCCTTTTTTTAACCGATTGAAAAGGAATTTGGGGGCACAGAACTATAATTAATGTTAGCAACCGTCATAACAATTTTTATTTATCTAAGCCAAAGGGTTTAGGAGATATAATTTTTACAAGTATGCGATTGTACAGTCCGACAGACAGTCAACGCTTCGACAGATTTGGTCCAAAAGTTAATACGGACCTACATTCATGATGATACAACTGTGTACCAAATTTTATCCATCTAGCTATTCAAGTTTTTGAGTTATAGTGTTCACATGAACGCGGACAGACAGACGGATTTCGTCCAAAATTTGAAAGAAACCCACAAATTATGTGTAAAGATCACATACCAAATTTCATCGCTCTATCTCCAATAGTTTTCGAGTTATCGTGTTCACAGACACACAGACAGACATAATTCCAAAATTGTGTTTATCGGACTCAGGGAAGTCTAAAACGTGGAGATTCGTCAAAATCTCGAGTTCAAATTTTTTGACGATTAAAATACTTTCTCTCTGTATACTTCGCATACGAGAAAGTAGAATGGCTTATTTGTTTTGATGTATTAATTCTCGTTTGTGTTCTTCGGCGATTTAAAAAAAAAATCCTTCAAGAAAAGACCCGGATGAAAAGCATTTCATTGACATGGACCAGCTACGCCATCTGTTGAAAAATATTGATAGCATTGTTACGAGAATCAGAAATACAGGCAAACCGGAAAAGGAAAGGAGAAAATATCGATGCTCGTACGCCGTGCAGGCAAACCAGTTAGGGACAACTTTGAGTAGCCTGCACACCGTACGGTCAAACCAGTTAAAGGGTTAATAGGAGCTAGTGAAATTTCTACACATTTTAATGGTTCTTCCTATGGGTGTGCGAGCAGAAGTAAAATGTCTGATATATAGACATCTTTTGTTTCTGAATAATATCACAGACTTTGCTTCAGTATCCCCGGTGAAGAATTTGATAGATATCCTGAATTGCTTGGTAAGATTTCAACATGCATGTAATCAATATAAAATTTAAAAATTAAAATTCTGAAATCCATTTAAGTAACTGCGAGTCCCATAAATCTATTGTGATTAAGCTGTAATTAAAACCTCAAATAGAAATAATAAAAGGTTGAAAAATGGCTACTTTTGCCTTCGGAGTTGCAAAGATGCCACATTTGTTATTTGGTGAACAAAATAACTTTTTTGAAAAATACAAGCAAGTTGACTGCCATGAACTTTTGAAATACATTTCGAAACGTAAGAAAACTAAACTTTATTGGATTTAGTATATCTTCCATAAGTTAAAGATACTAATATCAAGTAATCTATACACTGTAAAAAATATCCGGTTTTTTCCCGGACTTTTTCCGTATATTTGACGGTTTAAAGGTGTTTTGTTGACAAAACGGTTTTTCACCGTTTGCCAGCCATAAACGGTTTAAAGCCGTCAGTTCAAATTCTATTTTTCGTCTTACGGTATTGCTTTCCGTATGATAACTTTCCCTTTTCTTAAATGTAATTTTATTGCATTCATTTCATATTTTTAATAGGGTTCCATCTCCTCTATTGTTTACACATGTTGCAGTAACCTGTTGTCACTCATGAAAGCTAACCTTAAAACACGTGTTCTGGCAATAGTTGATTTTTACACCACTAGGTGGCGCTACTAGAGCTATAGTGACTTTAAAACTCAAATAGATTATTTTTACTTCATTTTATGAAGTCTGCGGTGGTCTAGTGGTTAGAGCGACTGCCTTTTATTTCTAAGAACGCGGTTTCGATCCCCGGCTTAGAGGAGTTAGAAGTTTTGTCACCATCTTGCATCGAAATCGTCCAAGTAAGTTCAATTAAGAATTATATTAATTAAACTAATTGAAATTAATAATTGAGCCTTGATTAATGAATATTCCTAATTGATAATACACATCAGAACATTTCAACTCGGACAGAAGTAGAAAAACAACTCAACTCAGTCGATGACGTCACTTACTTCGATGACTTAATTTTTAGGGAGAAAACTTAATTTCAAACTGTAAAAAACCGTTGTGCCTACGGATTTACTTCGTAACTTTTACGGTTCTGCACAACCAACCCAGCTGCCAGTTTAAAACAGTAAATTTTACGGGATTATTTTTACAGTGTACTTATAGAAGGCAATGTTTGCGTATGTGCGAAGTCCAGACGAATCAATCACACTTACAGCCATGAAATTTGGAACACAGGCAGATGTAATGGTGACTCAATGCACATCTAGCCGGAATTTTAACATTTAATTTAGAAAGTTTTTTATTTAATGTTTTATGTTGTTTTGGGTCATTTTCGACACGTTTATGGTTGTAGTATCTTTTTAGTGATCGTTGAAAAACAATCGATACACCATCGGATAGAACAAACAATTTTCGTTCTAATGTTGTTTGTTTCGAATTTTCAACATAATTTACTAAATTTTGAGAAATTTTTAAATAATAGTCACTTTTATGCTAATTTTTGATAAGGATTTCTTCAAATTCTCGCATCTGACGTCCTAACAACTCTATAATTTTCATTTTTTTCAGCTTACAACTGGAACGTTTCTGTCGGATTTAAAACAAGAACGATGAAAATATCTTATTCCGTTTTTTCGAAATTAATTTTTTCTTTAACAATTCAGACAGTTTTTTTGCTAGCGAGATTTGACAGCCAGAGTTTCTCCGGAAGATCCCAGAATGCATTGTTGCTTCCTCGCAGGAGGTAACGTAATATGCTTTCATTCCCAGCATGCATTTCTGCAATCCGATTCCTTCCGGTGACGTCACTACATTCGCGTCATTGTCGAGAGGAAAAATAAGCGGGAAAATCAAAAATGTGTATCGTTTGTTTTGATTTTGTTTTCAAAATTTTTTTGTGTCATTGTGGACATTTCATTTTACCATTTTGTTCACTTGCGACACCGTGTGCGTACTGCTAGTAATATATACAAGTTCCTATTTCTTTATAATCCAGCACGATGTTTTACTTTCGAAGACTTTAGCACCATGAAATACTAAAACACAATATGTGATGTCTTGAAAGAGGTTAATTTATTTGAAACTTAATATAGATGGGTTTTACTGTCTTCTTTTTCACGAATATTCTCTCTTATTTAATTATATTATTCTCATTCACGAATATTCTCTCTTATCTAATTATATTATTCTCATTCACGAATATTCTCACTTATCTAATTATATTATTCTCATTCACGAATATTCTGTCTTATCTAATTATATTATTCTCATTCACGAATATTCTCTCTTATCTAATTATATTATTCTCATTCACGAATATTCTCTCTTATCTAATTATATTATTCTCATTCACGAATATTTTCTCTTATCTAATTATATTACTCTCATTCACGAATATTCTCTCTTATCTAATTATATTACTCTCATTCACGAATATTCTCACTTATCTAATTATATTACTCTCATTCACGAATATTCTCACTTATTTAATTATATTATTCTCTTTCACGAATATTCTCACTTATTTAATTATATTATTGTCTTCACGAATATTCTCCCTTATCTAATTATGTTATTCTCATTCACGAATATTCTCTCTTATTTAATGATATTATTCTCATTCACGAATATTCTCTCTTATTTAATTATATTATTCTTATTTACGAATATTCTCAATTATTTAATTATATTATTCTCATTCACGAATATTCTGTCTTAATAAATTATATTATTCTCATTCACGAATATTCTCACTTTCATTTAACTTCACATGTTTCATGTTTGTATAGATAGAATTTGCAATAAATTTTTCACTCGTTTCTTCATACGCTAGAGTGTTCAAATCTTGTGCATTTATGTGTTCTCGATGACAATACACCTTTTTAATATTTTGAGAACTTGATTACCAGTTAATTTATTAATTAAGTTAACTTTTTTTTCCATACTGTGGCCTCAGCCTGGTAGAGAATTGGAAAAAAATGGATTTAAAGAGCCCTATGATTTCTATCTGTAAATTAAAGATTAAAAAGTAAAGAATAGGAAGTAATTACAATGAAAATTTCACTAATATGAGGGGTATTTTTAAACTATTTTATGGTTAGAATGTTTTGTGAGAGTTACCAATGCACCGGCCCACATGCATGGAAGATTCTTGGTTGAATTCGGTTTCGAACCTCGAACTTACCTGTCCGAAGGCGAGACGTAACCATTAGGCTCTACGTTAGCTATTATAATATCATTTTCCATACTTCATTGTGCATTAATTTATGAGGTAAAAAGTTTTCGAATTAGTAGTCAGTATGCTTCCACTTTAACAAATGCTCAGATTTTAAATTTAATAAATTGGACACATAAATCAATAAATGGCCGTTAAACTACAGAACACCACTTCATGCTTCTGCAATCGTACGAAAAATTCGAATTATCCAAAATAAGATTCGAATTATCCACGATTTTTTAGTATTATTTTAATACAGAATTCTAGATACCGAGCAAAAATTTCGAATTAAACAAGTTCGAATTATCCAGAATTGACTGTAGTTAATTTGCTTCCACTTTAACAAAAGCTCATATTTTAAATTTCATAAATTAGACACATAAATCACAAAATTGCCGTTAAACTACAGAACAACACTTCATGCTCCTGCAATCGTACGATAAAATAGAATTATCAAAATAAAATTCGAATTATCCACGATTTTTAGCATTATTTTAATACAGAATTCTAGGGACAGAGCAAAAATTTCGAATTGTCCAGAATTTCGAATTAAACAAGTTCGAATTATCCAGAATTGACTGCAGTTAGTTTCCACTTTAACAAAAGCTCAGATTTTAAATTTAATAAATTGGACACATAAATCAATAAATGGCCGTTAAACTACAGAGCACTACTTCATGCTCCTGCAATCGTACGAAACATTCGAATTATCCAAAATAAAATTCGAATTATCCACGATTTTTTAGCATTACTTTAATACAGAATTCTAGGGACAGAGCAAAAATTTCGAATTATCCAGAATTGACTGTAGTCAGTATGCTTCCACTTTAACAAAAGCTCAGATTTTAAATTTAATAAATTGGACACATAAATCAATAAATGGCCGTTCAACTACAGAACACCACTTCATGCTCCTGCAATCGTTCGAAAAATTCGAATTATCCAAAATAAAATTCGAATTATCCACGATTTTTAGCATTACTTTAATACAGAATTCTAGGAACCGAGCAAAAATTTCGAATTATCCAGAATTTCGAATTAAACAAGTTCGAATTATCCAAAATTTCGAATTAAACAAGTTCGAATTATCCAGAATTGACTGCAGTTAGTTTGTTTCCACTTTAACAAAAGCTGAAATTTTAAATTTAATATATTGAGCACATAAAGCAATAAATGGCCGTTAAAATGCAGAAAGGAACAGAAGGTCACTTAATGTCCCTGCAACTACAACCTTTTGATTATTTAAACAGAATAGTGGACATTAAGTGGAAGAGACATCGGAAGACGCTCCTCATCTTTCTGGCCAGTTCTGACAGAGGTAGTCAGTTAGTAGAGGTAGTCTAATAAGAAGGGAAAGGCCAAATCTCGACCTTGGTTACATAAAACACATATCTACTATTATGGGTTAATATAAGGAAAGTTAGTGGAGTATGCATATAAGAATAAAAGTAGTGTGATATTCGTAACGAATAAAAAAATATATATTTGTAGAATTATTAAAATATTTAAAGAATGAAATTAATTAGAAAAAAATCGTTTGGTCATAAAAGAAATTAATTTTAAAATATCGTTTGGCTGAAAAAGAAATTAATTAAAAATATCGTTTGGAAACCTTCGTTCGGTTGCGTATTGCTTATACGAAATGGCTTTTGCGTTTGACCAATGTCTTTGTAATTGCGTTTTAAACACCTAAACTTTAATTACCTCTGTAGTTAAGTACCTCTTTATGAGCAATCAACATTCTCGAAAGAGGCCTGCTTCTTTACTTTATTGCCCCAGATTCGGTTTTGTTTTAGAAGGTTATCGCGACGGTACCGTGTTGGACGATGCCGAAATGTAAGCTTCTCCTGCAAAGCAGCCACCAGTTAGGGCAGCTCGCAAGATAATCTTTCAGTGAGGGGCTTCAACTTACAAATATTATTTCTGATTCATACACCCTTGGCTTCTTTGTTAGCAACCGGTCGCTTTTTTTACCAGAAGCGTTGACCAGAATCAGCGGGGAGTGGTCTCTCGCTTTCTCGTATACTTTCCCAAAAGGTGCTGTTTCCCCTCCCCCCGCGTGGATAAAAAATTCGAACCTTCACCTTGACCCAGAATCAATGACTTTCAGGTTTTCATTGCAGGTTATAGTGATTATAAAATATTTAGGTAAAGAATCAAAATTCAAAGAGATGCGTACCGATTAAAACCTTCTATCTTACACTTCCGGTCTTGTCCGATAAAGACGAAAGTTACGTAATCCTTCCGCGTGCTGCAGGATTACTACCAGTCGCAGCATATGGGAAGAATCAAGTTAGAAAATTATTGTAATAGTTGAACGCCTTTTTTTTGCTTGATTGAAAGAATTTGAGTACAGAACTATAATTAAATATTAGCAACCGTCATAGCAATTTTTTTATTTATCTAAATATTAGGGTTTTAGGAGATATATTTTACCAGTATGCGGTGTACAGTCCGACAGATTCAGTCAACGCTGACGAATTTAATTCCAAAAGATTGTGGACCTACATTCATGATATTTAACTGTATTGCCAAATTTTTTATCCATCTAGCTATTGATTTTTTGAGTTATAGTGTTCACATGAACATATGGACAGACAAACAGTTTCGTCCAAATTTGAAAAGAAGGCCACAATTATATTGTAAAGATCCACATACCGAAATTTCCATGTCACTCTCCTATCTCAATAGTTTTCCAGAGTTATCGTGTTCGAACACACAGACAGACATAATTCCAAAATTGTGTTTACATCAAAGGATAAGGGAAGTCTAAACGTGGGGTCGTCAAATCTCGAGTTTCAATTTTTTGACGATTAAAATACTTTCTCTCTGTATACTTCACGCTACGAGAAAGTGAATGGCTTATTTGTTTTTTGATGTAAGAATTCTCGTTTATTGATTTCTTCGGCGATTTAAAAATCGCTGAAAACCGGATACTAGAAAAGCATTTCATTGGCTTATGGACCAACTACACATAGCTCTGTTGAAAATATTGACAGCATTGTTACGAGGAAGTCAAGAAATACAGGCAAACCGGAAAAGGAAAGGAGAAAATATCGATGCTCATGCGCCGTGTAAAGAACCGCCAGATTCGCAGGGAACCTGCAACTTTGATAGCCTGCACATGCAGATCAAACCAGTTAAGGGTTAATAGGAGCTAGTGAAATTTCTACACATTTTAATGGTTCTTCCTATGGGTGTGCGAGCAGAAGTAAAATGTCGATATATATAGACATCTTTTTTGTTTCTGAATAATATCACAGACTTTATGTATTATCCCCGGTGAAGAATTTGATAGATGTCCTGAATTGCTTGGTAAGATTTCCAACATGCATGTAATCAATATAAATTTAAAAAATTAAAATTCTATAATCCATTTAAGTAGCTACAGTCCCATAAATCTATTGTGATTAGCTGTAATTAAAACCTCAAATAGAAATAATAAAAGGTTGAAAAAATGACTGCTTTTGCCTTCAGGTTACCAAAAGATACTTTCCCCATTTATTTATTTAGTAGAACAAGTAACTTTTTTGAAAAAATACAAGCAAGTTGACTGCCATGAACTTTTGAAATACATTTCGAAACGTAAGAAAACTAAACTTTATTGGATTTAGTATATCTTCCATAAGTTAAAGATACTAATATCAGTAATCTATACACTGTAATAAAAAATATCGAGTTTTTCCCGAACTTTTTCCGTATATTTGACGGTTTAAAAGGTGTTTTGTTGACAAACAGTTTTCACCGTTTGCGCAACCCATAAACGGTTTAAAGCCGTCAGTTCAAATTCTATTTTTCGTCTTTACATTGGCCTTTCCGTATGATAACTTTCCCTTTTATTAGAAAATGTAATTTATTGCATTCATTTCACATAATTTACAATAGGGTTCATCTCTCTATTGTTTACACGTATTTGCGAAGTAACCTGTTGTCCTCATGACTAACCTTAAAATACGTGTTCTGTGGATTGATTTTACACCACTGGGTGGCCTTTACTAGAATATAGTGACTTTCAAACTCAGTGGTCTTTTACTTCCATTTTACTTAAAGAGTCTGCGGTAGATCTAATTAGTTGAGAGCATTGCCTTTTATTTCTAGACAGCGGTTTCGTCCCCGGCTTGAAGGGATTTCAGTTTATCACCATCATGAAATCGATCCATTAAGTTTCAATTAGAAGGAATTATAATATTCCTTCATTACATTAGCCATTGAGCCTTGTGATTAATAGATATTCCCTAATTATTATTTTACATAAATTGTTTCGCTCAGGCCGTGTATAAACTCAATTATGGCTGATACTTACTTCGATGGCTGCAAATTTTTGGGAAAAGCAGAACTTCGGCTAAAACCGTTGTACCCTACAGTTGCCCATTAACACGGTTCTGCACATAACCCAGCGCAGTTTAAGTAAATTTTACAGGTTATTTTTACAGTGTACTTATAAGAAGGCAATGATGTTTGCGTATGTGAAGTCCAGACAATCAATCCTTGCGCAGCCTGAAATTTGAACACGAGCCGTCGCAAGCTGATGGCTCTCAAATACACATCAAATGATTTTAACATTTAATTTGAAAGTTTTTGTTTAATGTTTATATTTATTTAGGTCATTTTCGTACGTTTATAGTTTGTAGTATCACTAGTGATCGTTGAAAAACAATCGATACACCATCCGGATAGAACAAACAATTTTCGTTCACAATGTTGTGTTTTTGACTTTAAATTTTCAACAATTTCTACTAAATTTTGAGAAGATTTTTTAAATAATAGTCACTTTTATGCTAATTTTTGATAAGGATTTCTTCAAATTCTCGCATCTGAAAAGTCTAACAACTCTAATTTTCATTTTTTCAGCTCCCACAACTGGAACGTTTTCTGTCGGATTTAAAACAAGATTGATAATATCTTATTGTTTTCGAAATTAATTTTTTCTTTTCTTTCTAATTCAGACAGTTTTTTTTGCTTGAATTTGACAGCCAGGAAGTTTTTTTTTCTCCAGGAAGATCCAAGAATGCGCTACTCGCAGGTAAGTAATAATAACTCTAAATTCCCAGCATGCATTCGCCAGCAATCGATTCCTTCATTGACGTCACTGATGCGTCATTGTCGAGAGGAAAAAATAAGCGGGAAAATCAAAATGTCTTAACATCATTTGTTTTGGTTGTTTGTTTTCAAAATTTTTTTGTGTCATTGTGGACATTTCATTTTACCATTTTGTTCACTTGCGACACCGTGTGCGTACTAAATAATATACAAGTTCCTATTTCTTTATAATCAGCACGATGTTTTACTTTCAGAAGAACTTTAGCACCATGAAATACTGAAGCTTACAATATGTGATGTCTTAGAAAAAGTTAATTTATTTGAGGAAACTTAATATAGATGGGTTTTTTACTGTATTCTTTTCTGCGAATATTCTCTCTTGTTTGATTAGCAGTATTTCTCGTTCATTCTGCTCTTGTCTGTGAATTATATTGTTCCTCAGTCTGCGAGATGATATGCTTATCCTAATTTAATAATTGAGCTATAGATGCACGGTGTTCTGTGTATCTAGTTACTTAATTGTTCTCGTTCACGAATATTTATATAATAACATCTGGTATGTTATTTATAGTGCGGATATATATTTATCTCAATTATGTTATTTCTCATTTCACGAATGTTCTTGCAATCACAAGTATATTGTTTAATTTCTGAGATATTTTATATTGTCAATTATGTTGCTCTCAGTTCACGAATGTTCTCTCTTATCTGTTATATTATATAAATTTCACGAATAATTCTACTCAGCATCTATTATATTTGCTCTCGTTCACGAGATATTCTCCTTGTTTAAGTTATGTTGTTCTCTGCGAGATATTCTGCTTGTTGAATTATATTATTGAACTGCAGATAATTTATACATGTCACAATTATGTACTATAAATTTAGAATGTTCTATAACATTTAGTATTTGCTCTCGTTCACGGAATGTTCTCTCTTGTTTGAGGTATGTTATTCTTGTTTGCAGTATTTACCAAATTTTGTTTTGGTTATGTTGTTCTCGTTCTGCAGAATGATGTTCTTATGTAAATTATGTTGTTCTCGTTCACGGTCATTTCTTTCATTTAATACATGTTTCATGTTTGTATAAATGAATTTTTAATAAATTTTCTCACTCGTTTCTTCGCGCTAGAGTGTTCAAATCTTGTGCATTTATGTGTTCTCGATGACAATGCACCCCTTTTAATATTTGAGAACTTGATACCAAGTTAATTTATTAATTAGTTCTTTTTTTTCTTTCCATACTGTTAGCTCATTTGTGGTAGAATTGAAAAATGGATTTAAAGAGCCTGATTTCTCTGTAAGAATTAGTTAAAAGTAAAAGAATATAGGAAGTAATTACAATGAAAATTTCATAATATGAGGGTATTTTTAAACCTTTTTGTAGTTTAGATATTTTTGTAGAAAGTTACCAATGCACCAGCCCATGGAAGATTCTTGGTTGAATTCGGTTTGAACCTCTAGACTTACCTGTCAGTGAGGGGCCTTATAGTAGGCTCTACGTTAGCTATTATAATATCATTTCCATACTTGTTGTGCATTATTTGTAAAGAATTCTGTAAAGTTTTCAGTGTGTCAGTATGCTACATAACAAATGCTCAGATTTTAAATTTTAATTGGACACATAAAATCAATGAAATGACGTTAAACTACAGAACACTTCTATTAGCTACCTGATCATTGCGAAAAATTCAATTATCCAAAATGAATTCAATTATCACGATTTTTTTAGTATTATTTTTTTAATACAGGGAATTCTAGATACCAAAACAAAAGAAATTTCCAAGAATTAAACAAGTTCAGGAATTATCCAGGTGACTGTAGTTAATTTGCTTCACTTTAACAAGACTCATGTTGCAATTTCATAAAATTGGACATAAATCACAGAGTACTTGGTGCTACAGAACAACACTTCGTATCTGCAGTCAAATAAGATTATCAAAATAAAATTCAGATTATCAGATTTTGACATTATTTTAATGTACAGAGATTCACAAAGGGACCAGAGCAAAAAATTTCGATTGTCGGAATTTCAGGTCGAAAACAAGAGTTCGAATTATCAGAATTGTTTGATTGGTTTCACTTTAACAAAGCTCGGTTTACCAAATTTAATAAATTGAGCACTCAGAAATAAATAAATAGCGTTAAACTACAGAGCACTATGTGCTCTGCAATCATTTTACGACATTCAATTATCAAAATAAAATTCAGGTACTCACGATTTTAGCATTATTTTAATACAGATTCACAAAGGACCGAGCAAAAATTTCAATTATCAGAATTTCAATTAATGATTCAAATTATCCAGGAGTATTTAGCCAGTTAGTTTTGTTCCACTTTAGCAGAAGCTCAGATTTAGATTTAATAAATTAAGACACATAAGAAATCAATAAATGGCATTCAACTCCAGAACACCACTTCCATGCCCTGCAATCGTTCGAAAAATTCAATTATCCAAAATAAAATTCGAATTATCCACGATTACACCCAACGTACTTTAATAAAATTCTAAGTTGAAGCAAAAATTTCGAATTATCAGAATTGACTGTGTGATCAGTATGCTTCCACTTAACGAAAGCTCAGATTTTCATTTAATAAAGTCGGACACATAAATCAATAAATGGCCATTAAACTACAGGCTGCTTACAATATCCCTGCAATCATTACAGGCATTCAGATTATCAAAATAAAATTTATTCGAATTATCACGATTTTAGCATTACTTTAATACAGAATTCTGGACAGAGCAAAAAATTTCAATTATCAGAATTACTGAGCTAAGTTAGTTTGTTTCTCCCACTTTAAACATAGGCTCAGATTTAAATTTAATAAAATTGGACATAAATCAATAATGGCCATTTCGCTCCAAGAACACCACTTCATGCCCTGTGATGGTTTCGAGAAAATTCAGATTATCAAACAAATTCGAATTATCCGATTTTGTACTTTTAATACATAAATTCCCTAGGGACAGAGCAAAAAGGAATTTCGAGATGCTCAGGAATTGTTTAGTCATTATGCTTCCCACTTTAATAAAGCTCAGATTTTAAATTTTAATAAATTGGACACATAAATCAAAATAAGTATTTAAATTCAAATACAGTACTACTTCAATGCTCCGCAAATCTGTTGAAACATTCAGATTGTAAATAAAATTCGAATTCATCCACGTTTTTTAATTACTTTAATACAAATTCTGGGACAGAGCAAAATTTGGAATTATCGAGATTGACTGTAGTCAGTATGTTCCACTTCAACAAAAGCTCAGATTTTTAAATTTAATAATTGGACACATAAAATCAAATAAATGGCCGGGTCCAACTACAGAACACCACTTCCATCTCCTGGTAATCGTTCAAAATCAGGTCAAATAAAATTGAATTATCCATCGATTTTAGATTACTTTAATACAGACATTACAGGAACCGATGTACAATTTTGAATTCAGAATTTCTCGGTAAAATAACGTTCGAATTATCCACAATCGAATTTACCAAACAAGAATTCATCCGAATTGACTGCAGTTCAGTTGTTTCCATCCTTTAATCAAAATGGAAATTTTCAAATTATATATATTGACTGCTAAAGCAATATTGGGTTAAAGATGCAGTAGCAAGGTCATTTAATGTCCCTAGCACTACAACCTTTGATTTGTTAAAAGGAATAGTGGACATTAGGTGGAAGGAGACGTCGAAGACGCTCCTTCATCTTTCCTGAGCCCAGTTCTGACAAGAGGTAGTCAGTTATAGAGGTAGTCCTAATAAGAAGGGAGAAGGCCAAACTCTCACGACCTTGGTTACATAAAAACACATATCTACTATGTATGGGTTAATATAGGAAAGTTAGATGGATGCATATAAGGGAATAAAAGTAAGTGTGATGATTCTAGTAACGAATAAAAAAATAGTAATATTATGTAGATATTTAAAGTGAAATAATTAGATAAACGTTAATAGTAAGATTACCTTATCGTAGTTAAGTGAACACTAAATATCGTTGTTGAAAAAGAATACTAAAGAATATGTTCAAAAGCTTTTAAAATATGTATATTGGTGGAAAAGAAATTAAAATATCGTTTGGTTGAAAAAAATTAATTAAAAAATATCGTTTCTTCACTGGTACAATATAAAAGATGAAATTATTTAAAAAATATCGTTTGGCTGAAAAGA
>BGPR01025594.1:0-16537 GCA_013235015.1 Araneus ventricosus
CGGGGAATGAGAAACGTCTCTGTACCATCAATGGATTTTGCCTGAATAATGTTTTGCTGAAATTTTGTGATAATTAGGCGTGTACCATTGCATAATCCTTTAGAGGGAGTTAAATTTCTCAACAGCATTATAATGCAACCTATTTTCAACTTTAACTCATATGGAGACAAACCAGTTGGTGTCAAAGAATTTAAAAATTCTTCAGGAAATGTCAATTGATCATGTGGATCTTCACTCATGATCATATCAACTGCTTTATAAACATTTTCATTTCCCAGCATAAATTCCAACACTTCGTTGATTTCCATGGATCGCTCATTATTAACAGTAAGGATAGCTCGACCTTTAAGCTCCTGTAGGGTCACACTGGAAAAATCTATGTTACTGTACAATTGATGTATAGGGTCTTGTATTAAAGGGTAGCATTGCAAAGGCAACTGAATCGTTGAGCCACTTTTTTTCTCTCCAATGTCCAAGCACCAAAATCCCTTTCAGATTCAAGGGCACGCATATTTTTTGTCAGATATAACTTATGAAATTTCAACCAAAGAGCGTGTTTTTTTAAGGAGCTGGCAACAGTTAATGTTCTTGAACCTCTTAAAACTACTGGAAGAACTTGGTGAAAATCTCCACCCAGTAGAATGATTTTGCCCCGAAACGGTTCTTTACATTTTGTGAGATCTTGTAAAAGTCTATCAACAGCTAAGAAAGCATGAACATGTGTCATGGGTGCTTCATCCCACACAATTTTGTTTTCAGTAACATGTCAGCTTCTTTTGTATTAGGCTTCAAATTGCAAGTAGATGTTGCATTTAAATCAATTGGTATTTTAAAAACAGAATGGGCTGTTCTCCCCCCTATTAACAGAGTTGCAGCAATACCTGTAGATGCAACAGGAATAACACCATCACCCCTACCACGTATTGTGTGAAGCAAAGTTGAATAAACAAAAGTTTTTCCTGTCCCAGCAGGACCATCTGAAAAATAATACTTGGGTGTATCTGCAGCGTTGTTTTACACTGCACTTAATAAGATTTCCACAACATTCCGCTGTTCACTATTTAACTGCATAGTATAACTATTAGCTTTAGCCTGCTCTTCCACAACATCAAAGTTCGCTCTCTCCAAAACACTTGCAGGCAAATCTACAGTTGGTAGACGCAGTTTTTGAAGACTTAAATTGTAGGATGTAAGCAGTTCCTCAATATCTGCAAGTGCATAGTGAGGTCCAGTATGCTCAGAATAACGATGCACAAAGTCCTCACAAAATGAAACTTGATGCAGCACCTATATATCTGGAACATCCTCCACTTCTCCAAAGCCACAAATCATTGCGAACAGCATGCGCAACTGTCTCGGAGATTGAAATTGTGCAGCTTCATTCAAAGCATCATGCCACTGCTGGTCACCTCGAAGAAGTCCATACTCCTGACATGCTTGTTGAAATGTAATGCATCTTAATCCATTTACGGTCAAAATATCATCAAAACTAATGGCCCCAGACTTGCGCAGTAGTAGCATCCGCAAATAGTACCTCTCAGTGTCCAGTATACTAACTACTGGAAGTCTCCCAATAACATTTTGTCCACCACGTTGTCGCTTCTTCCAATTTGTCTTATCAAACACATAATATTGTGGAATATCTGAGTAAGAAATGTTGTGAGCTGAAGGATCATTTTTGTTTAGTTCAAACCATGATGTTAGTGTTGTTTTTCTTAAAGCAGCTCGTTCAATTGCTTGTGCTTCTTGACCGTCTTGGTACACAATCGGCTGTTGCTGTGGTAAATGCACAGCTAAGCGCACTACAGTGTGGGATTTATGCGACGAATTAAATTCATTTAAACGCCACATGGCTTCAAGTGCACTAACGTACCTACCTTCATCAAAACTTAAAATTTCATCATGATCCAGAGCACCTTCTTTTTGTATTTTGACTGAGGCTGCATCATGTCCTTTGTATACATATTTATATAAGTATTTGACACATTTAACTGAGGCACAAACTTCAACATTAATATGTGCATTAAATTTTTTAAGCAACCAAGGATTATATGGGACAACCCATCTGTTATCGATGGAATATTTCCCTACTTGGACAGGTTCAGTGGTTCTTCTGCGATAAATAACGTATCCATTAACGTTTTCCTCTGTATCATCCTTGAATTGTTTCGGAAAACTTTTGCAGCACTGTCCATCTCTCATGCATGGAGAATTTATATTTAGAGTTCCACATGGGCCATGTACCATGCATTTTGTCACAATTTGGAAGAGTCTAAGAACAGTGCAAGGATCTGGAAGTTCTGCACTCACAAACTTGTCAATGTCATCTTTAGTGCGAATTTTGCTTTCTGAATCTAATGTTAGAAGAATGTGGGCATGAGGCAAACCTCGCTTTTGGAACTCAATAACATAAATATAGGCCAAAACAGTTCCAAATATTCCATGCTTGCAAATATCTTCTAAAAGTTCTTTTAATTTCATGTTAGATACACGTACAATAATATCAGGTCGGTCTAAAGGACGTTGTACTCCTTCCATGCTATTTAAAATTTCAGATCAAGATGGGTTGCAAGTAAACGTCATAAAGAGATCTGGCTTACCAAACTTGCGTACCATATCCATTGCATCTTGGTAATTCTGTTGCATATGACGTGGGCTCCCTTGGAAAGAAGATGGCAGTATTATAAGTTTTCCAGTGCGTATATTTTCATTATGTGCTCTACACTCTAAAGCATCTAAAAGCCCCCGATAAAGTTCAATTCGCAAATCTTTTTGATTTTGTCGCAAAAAATGTAAACGTGAGCCTTCGGTTTTAACATATGCATCAACAATATATTGCTGAAAAAGCTTACCACTATTGTGCAAAATACTGAAACCATTTCGCTGGGAAAGTCTGTATGCATAATATTGTAGTTGAGTAACACGGGTGCGCTTTGCTGTTCTCCTTTCTTCTACATGTTCCATTCCAGTGTTCCAACTACACTCGCCCCTTGGAAATAGTAAAGGATAGGTCATTGGATCACAGCATTGATTTAAAGGTGAAATGCTTTGGCATGTATTCCCAACTGGGTACACACAAATGTCTCGGTTGGCTGGGGGCTCTCCATTATCATCTACAAATATAGCTGCTACTTCAGTGCATAAAGTAGGAGCATTATAGCGCCGCATATCCAAATTTTTATCTTCCAAAAATACCATTTTCACTGATGCAGTTGGGTGGTCTTGTACCAATCGGTGCATTTGAAGATAAGACTGTGCAAAGGGATTGATTTCCCTTAACATAAAATCAAGTTTTTCAAATACATGTTGCAAACAATTTTCATTGTTACTCGAGCGTTTCTTTGTTGCCTCACTGGAGTCAAATTTATAAAGCTGTCCGTAACTTTCTTTATGTTGGTCACTTGCATACAGGGGGGAAACTCTGTGGTGCACTTGACTTTGTAAATGGTAACAGTATGGCCCAGTTCCATGTGGTGGTTTAATTTGTGCTCTCATCGAAGCGAATGCAAAGGCAGAATTGTATTCCCGAATTCGCTGTCGATAATTTTTAGCATCAGGTGAATTTTCAGTTAGCAATGCTTTCAATAGTTCCGGTGCATCAGGAAATGCCGTTAGCTGAACCTTTCCATCATGGCAACATTTTGTATACTTATGGGCAGTATTTTTCTCTTCCTTCCAATAAACAGCCCCACAGAAACCGCACTGTTCGGACATAGTTCCGCAATTATGCTCCTCAATATCATTTCGAATACACACACGTTTTGGGCGACGGCGATTATCGGCTTCGTTTCGAATACTTCGCCTTACAGTCGATTCCTGAACTGTTTCCTGGCTACGTTCAGTACGCCTTTGTTCATTTCGGATAATATATCCAACAGCACGACTTAAATTCATTATTTTTACAAATTTCCAACTACTAAAAATAGTTTTCAATAAACGTGATCACACGAAGCGACTTCGGACTTTCCGCGGATGTAAACAAATCAAACTTTTGAGCTGTTGCTAAACGGCGATTAAGAAATTCGACCCTTTTTATGTCTCCACGTAAGAAAATTATATATATATATAGATGCTTGTAAAATAAATGTATATGCAATTTCAATGTGAAACCATCTATATTAGGTTAGATTATTAATTTCTGTTATCAGATATATATTAATACAGTTGAGAGTATACCTTGAACTTCTACTTTCAAAAATATTGAAAGAAGAACTAATGTTAGGAAAAAATAATTGTTAAAAAATAATAATTAATCTCTATTGTTACTATAAACAATAATGGATCTTCAAAGATTTCTCAATGAATACAATTTTATTTCAACACACCACATTCTTTAAGAAAATGAAGATATGCTAATTTTTCTTCACAGTTTTAATGTTTAATTTAGCAATGTGGATCACTTTATCTCAAAATCAAAACCTTAAAAAAACAATTTTAATTATGCATGGCCCAAGAATAATATGCTTGTTAATGAAATGTATGCAAATCATCAACAGTAATAATTTTTTTAATGCACAGTTTTTTACTCAATCAGTTTTAAATTTAAAAATTGGAAACAAAAGCGGACCTACAAAAACTGAAATGAAATAATGGCTTATAATGTTTTCAAATAAAAACATACAACAGTTATTTCTAGAGATTTCACAATAGAGAATTATAGCCCAAAGCTGTTCAAAAAGTATATAAAATTATGAACTCTAATGCAGATCATTAAGTTCATTCATTTAAAAGAATATTGTTTTTAAGTGGCTTCTCCCGCACCAATTCTAATTATTTTTTTACCCCTAACGCTACAAAGAAGACTATTTTCTTTGAAACTGTTTTGAGCTGTTCTTTTTTGCCACTTTTCATCCAACACCTTCTTCCCCTTTTTATTGAACTGCTTGGGACACTGATGGATGGACTGTGCATAAGCATTACAAAAAAGGCAACTAAAACTTTTGGCACAGCTTTTGGAATACAAATGAGCATGCATGGGACATTGTACTAACATATATTTCTAAGCAACATTTAAATAAGATTCTTGCTTTAGTGGTACTGTAAATTCACAGGATGTAACAATTTATTTTTAATCTGAGTTGTTGGTATCACAGTTCACACTGAATCTTGCACTGATCCATTCTTTGATTGATAAGTAAAAAGCATACAGCATTTAAAAAGTGTGTACTGTTAACAATTAATTAGAACAAATTTCTTAATATTTTTTTTAGTTTTATGTGATTTTATACTTCTGCACTTGATATTTGTATTTCTTTCTATAACTTATATTCTTATAGATGCTTTAGAGTATCCTTTTTATTCACTTGTTTTTAACAAAAAGGCTCAACTTTTTTAAATCCAAGTACCCTAATTTGTCTTTTTAACTTTAAGAAGCATTTTTACCATTTACTTTATTTCTGAAAATCCACCAAAATCTTAACAAAACTATTTGTATTAACCGCTAACCTTTTCTTTTTTAATGAAATCATTGCTGACCTATTAAACTATTTCCACATTTCATTTTAAATGCCCTATGTTTTTGAGCTAAAATGTGTTAAAATAGTAAATTTGATTTGTTCTTTGAAAGAACCCTCGAAATTCACATGCAAATATTAAACTGCACAACAATCATTATTGAAAAATAATAAAATGTACTTTGGCAAATAGTTTATATAACTAGTATGCACAATGTATTACTTTAAACATTTGATATAAAATTATTTCTTAGGTGAACATTATATTATTCTACCTTATATTCTAGATGTGCATAAACTTTAGCAAAAATCTTTAAATCACATTTTTCTTTGCCTAAATGTGACATGGAAATAAAAAAAGTACACATTAAAGTTTGCATTTCATTAAAAATTTGAAAACTATTTCTTTAAAGCAGTTAATTGACTTAGGAATTTAAAAAACAACTATTTTATAAATTGCTTGTGAATTTATTCCACTGGAAATTAGGAGATATTTGCAAAGCAAAAATGAGATTGTATACTTTTGCCTTGAACGTATTACATTCACATGAGTGAAATCTTGTTTAAAAGGGCATACAGGAATAAGACATCAAGGGGGGAGGAGCAGGGAGATAATCAGATTATTGGACATCTCATAGCTTGATTAAGGGGAGATAAAAAATTTTTGCACCTCCTTTTTAAATTTGCCATAGAAAAAGGTGATACTTTTTGAAGATTTCTGTCATCAGGCAAACATGCATTTGGGAAAGTTTTACTCAGAAATATTAGCTGCTTTATGGGCTAAACTGTGTACTGAAAAATCATTTTACAGCATGACAAATTAACAATCCCAATAAGCAAATATAATTTTTATTTCCATTTAGTCTTTCTTCAATTAAAATCTAGGTTTTCAACCCACAAGAAGAAAATTATAACCATAAGTGAAAAAAAAGCAAAATATTTATTAAAGGTGGATATTGAGAAATTAGTGAAAATTTCAAATAAACTTCATATATCTGTTCACTTTACACACAAAATTATGTATTTTGATTAGATGTGTAAAAGAAAATAAACTAAAAAATTTTCATCACTTTGATTACCAAAACTGAGTTACTATAGATAATTTAGTAAAGTTACATTAGTCATTAACAAATAAATAATAATAATAAACACATTCCTCCTTTATTTCAAATTTTGAAGAAGTGAAATGTCTAATTTTATTTACTTATAAAGCAAAAACCCCAGATATGTTTGGTGTTTGCATATATATTATTTCTTAAAAGCTTTTAAGATGTCTTTAAGTTAGATATATAATTTAAAAAATCTCACCATATTTAATATCATTAAAGACCAAAATTTCAACTCACAATTTTCAATCTCATTACTTTTGTACAGCATTTTCAGGGTGGCCATTATTTTTGCTGTTTCAATTTCCCTGACTTTTCCCTGACATTTCAAGGTTTTATAAAAAATTTCCCTGACTTTTTTTAGAGGTAGCTCATCAACCATAGAAAAAAATTACCTGCACATTGGCCATACTAAGTATTCATTCAAGTCAGTATGGTTTGAATAGAAAAGCAAAATGTTTGAAGAAAGAGCATTTATTTAAATCTTTTAAACAATAAACCATACATAACTAATACATCATTACAATGAACAATTCTACTGTACCGAATTTTCCAGGTTTTTCTGATTAAAAATATGAACTTAAAAAATCTTTAGGACGATTAAAATCTCAATAAAAATATACGTTGCAAAATAAAGCATAAAAAAGCATAGAAAAAAATGTAAAAAAACGATTTTTTACTGATGTTTATAAATTAAAACACAGAAGCAAAATATTCTGTCACACGAATGGAATCGAATAGTTTGCAAAAGAAAAAAAGCAACTTTTTATTCCAACCAACTTACAGCACAAAATGGACAATATATAAAGAGAAATAAATAAAATAAAACATCAAAGACAAAAAAGAAAGAAAAAATAAAATTCGCGAAAATGGGGGGAACCTGAAGTTACCATTTAAAATTAAATACATAATAATCTAATTTGAATTTTTTTTTAAATTACTGCGGCGTCAGCTCCCCTCTCGTGCTAATCCATCACTTTGCTAAATTTGATCTCATATGTCAAAGATCTGGGCGTGCGTAAAGAACGAAAAAAAAAAAAAAACCCGAACATGCATACATAATACTAAAAAAATTGTTCTTTTATATGTATGGGCAACAGCTGTCCCATACTTTGAAGATCCCATAATTTATCAAAATGATCAGAAATCATAATGTTTCCCAACACTCAGAGAAAAAATATACACAAAATAAACAAAAAATGCTGAAAGAAAATATTAGCACTAATTTCAAATACTTCATAATTTAATGAAAAGATCTCCAGAAATGGAAAAACAAACTAATTCTGGTATAATTCCCATTTGAAATTAAATCATCATAAAAGCAGGCAGTACTGTGGATGCTAACTTGTAGACAGAAAAAGAGAAATTTACAATCTCGTAAGCTATCTGAATCTCTTGGACATATAGCCACATCCCAGTTCTTCTTCCACATCTGAGTGTGATTATACTATAGATTTTCATCTCAAGAAGTATCATCTAATTTAACTACCAAAAGGAACGCGATTCTGTTCATATAGACCAGTCAACGAAGGTCCAATATGGGGGTGAAAAAACATTAACTCATATAGTTTTGAAAATTGGTACACATGTTCGTGAGGGGCTTATTATGAACATACTAAAAGTCTCCGTTCCTGGAGGGTGAGTTCGCGGCGTCACCTTGGATTTCATCCCTCCTTTTTTAGTTTTTCCTGAATATCTCGGAAAAACATTCAGTTTTCAAATTACAATTGATTAAACAAATTAAAGAGCATAAAATTTCCTACAAACTATACTTTTATTTTTCTTTCAGCTTTAATTGTTTCCCAGATAATGGGTCTCAAAAGTTGCCGCCATATTTGATTTCATCTCTCTTTTTCAATTCCTACTATTAGTTCACACTCTCCCTATATATATTTATTTATAAATCTTGTTCAAATTTTCAATCGTTAATAAAATACTCAATTCATCCACTAAAGTTCAAAAACATTTTTTAAAACTTGTAGTGGATAACACTTGATGTTAATACAGTTTTTTCAAATATTAATTCATTAATGAAATTAATTAATTAATTTTAGTTTTTTATATGGGAGAAAGCATATGTCACCTTGAGTCGTTTGGTTCGAATTTTTCTCAATAGGTGGAGCTAGGTTTGCCAGCTTCTAGACCTAATATCCTTTGTTTTCTGGTATGTTCACGAAGGCGTCATTTTTTCATGTATTTTTGTCAGAGGGTAATGTTGATTACTTTCTTTATTCTCTCTATTGGATACGTTAAAAAAGACTTTATGAAGTTTTTCAATTCCTACTATTAGTTCACACTCTCCCTATGTATATAAGATATTTAGCAGGATATAAATTTAGGAATAAATACCGTCAGTGACGAAGCGTGTAGATCGCTGACCTAAGTAGGAATAGACTTACATTTTTTTTATATTACTTGTTTAGTTTCTCTTGAATATCTCAAAATCTATTCAATTTTCAAATAACATGTTATCAGCAAATTAAAGAGCATAAAATTCCCTACATACTTTTATTTTTGTTTTAGCCTTAATAGTTTCCGAGATAATAGATTTAAAAATTTGCCGTCATCTTGGATTTTATCCCCCTTTTTTTAGTTTTTTTTAATATCTCGAAAACTATTTGATTTTCAAATTACATTAAATACAACAAATTAATGATCGTAAAATTCCCAACCAATGCATGATTTTATTTATTTTCTAGCTTTAATAGTTTCAGTGATATTTAAGAAAAACTAAAAAGGGGGGATAAAATGCAAGATGGTTGCAAAATTTGAAATCCATTATCTCGGAAACTATTAAAGCTAAAACAAAAATAAAAGCATGCGTTTGTAGGGAATTTTGTGCTCTTTAATTTGTTGACTACATGTTATTTAAAAATTGAATAGATTTCGAGATATTCAAGAGAAACTAAAAAAGGGGGATGAAATCCAAGATGGCGACAACTTTTGAGAGACCCATTACCTGCGAAACTAATAAAGCTGGCAGAAAAAGAAAAGTATATATTTGAATGGAATTTCACGCTTTTTGATTTGTTGAATAAATTAAGATTTGAAAATTGAATACTTTTCGAGTTATTCAGAAAAACTAAAAAAGGGGGAATGAAATCCAAGATGGCAGCAACCTTTGAGACCCATTATCTGGAAAACAATTAAAGCTGGAAGAAAAATATAAGCATGTATTTGCAGGGAATTTTACGCTCTTTAATTTGTTAAATAAATTGTAATTTGAAAACTCAATAGTTTGAGATATTCTGGAAAAACTAAAACAGGGGATGAAATACAAGATGGCGCCGTGAGCATACCCCCCAGGACCGGGAACTTTTAGTATGCTTATCAGAAGCCCCTAACGAACATGTGTACCAATTTTCGAAACTATATGATTTAATGTTTTTTTCAAACACTTCGTTGACTGGACTAATAGCCGAAATTTCGGTCCCTCGGAAATTTAAATGCAAACTTGAATGTTCATGTTTACATGAACACAAATGGCATTCGTTTTTGACTGTCAGTAAATGACTGATTTTCATTGGTTGCCAACGGTGATTCATTCTATTTATAAAAAACGATCAGTGAATTGTCGCCTGAATAAAAAAAATATCGAAATAAAAAAATTCCAGGTTTAGAATAAATTTCCCTGACTTTGCCCTGATTTTCCCGGTCTCCCGAAATTCCCTGACTATTCCCGGTTTTCCAGGTTCCCCGGTCGGGTGGCCACCCTGATTTTATAGAACTCCAACTTATATTGCATTGGATAATTCAGAATAAAATAAAATTATATAAAATCAGAATAAAAAGGAATAACAATACATAATTTTATGTTTGCATTTCATTATGTTCACCTTCAGACTCTTCATAGAGAAAAATTTTTCAAATATCAAAATGAACAGTATAAAGATTTCAAGACAGAGGATCACTTACTTTTTCTTTCCAGTTATCAGAGTCTTCTATCAAAAACATTGGCTTCAAGCCAGAGACAACAGGCAAGAAAAAAGGGGCATTCTTCGGTACTCGAACTGGCTCTTTTGGTTTATTTCGGTGCTGAAAATGAAATTATAATATATAATATATGCAAAAACAGAATTAAACAATTAATTGCATACAAAATTTTACGCAATTTGCTTCCCAGTGTCACATGATCCACTTTTATTGTCACCCTTACTGTGATAACCCTCTTTTCTAAGGCATAGGCCTGTCCCAGGTGAACCCTGTTCAGGGGCAATCTATTGCATTTCAAACCAGAAGGTATAGTTAATACAACTATAGTCCAAGACAACAAGAATGTTATACAGTGGAAGCTATAGATGGTATTCTTCCGCCAAGTGAAATAGTCCTGCATGTGAAATAGTCCTGTAATGTATTTAAAAGTAATTCACATATTTCAACAGAATTATGCTTTAAATAACAAAAACCGATATTCTCTGCAAAAAAATCTATTTTCAAAACGTATGTTATTTAATTTCCTTTAATTTTTTTTCCCGCCTTCTGTCGGAAATTACGAGGAACCAAATGACCTTGGGAGCATTCGGGGGAAAAGCTTTTTTCTCTGTCTCTTTGAGATCACATTTGGCGAAAAATCTCTCTTGGTGCGGTCGTGATTATGATTACTCAGAAAACGTAACAAAATTTATTGCTCGTAACCTTCTGAGTGGTTCGGTCTTCTTTCTAAAGTGATTCGAAAAGCGAGCGGCTGCAGAACCTTTATCTGTTTTAAAAGTGTGTCTTCCTCCCAACAGAAGATTTTCCCAAAAGCGCAGCAGATCAAGTCTCTTCACCCCTCCCTCTGATCTGTGGACAATCAGCAACTCCCGTCGAGGGGCGGGCTAACCGCAAGAATCCGTTCTAATCAGCTTGGAACCTATTCAAACTAGGTTTTACTGCTTTCGGAGATCCCACCTGTCGTGTGACAAAATTACACTTCATGTCTTCGAGATGCCTCATTCTGCCAGACTAGAAAAATGCCAGACCGTTGGGCCAAAAAAATAAAGGCTATATTACTTATTTTTCATGTTGTGAGTTTCTAAAAATATGAACATCATCGAAGTTGCATGAAAGTTGATATTCTTTAGATGTCTGTGACTTCAATTTATTTGATGTTTATTAATAGTTGTATTTTAGATATTGGCTGTACTTTATATTATTAGCTGTCTTTTTTATATTCTTGACTTCAATTTATTTTCAGTCTACACGTCAGCATATTAGTCTACGAATGTAAAAATTATTTCCTTAATTTTAAGGATCAACAACAATGCCATTTATATATATTTTACTAATCTCTGATGGCACTATAAAACTTTTCATATTGTTTCTTGATTTAGTATTCGATAAAAGGTAAAAAATTTAGAGTCGATCACAATTTATAAACGGAGCTTAACTGGCTTAATCCGTTTTGTATGCACATAAACATTTATTATATAGATAGTCACATAATAATTTATATTCCAAAATAGCCAGTAATAATTAATACTTATGAAGGATTATAAATAACCTTCTTAACCCCTGAATAATGTTTTAAATAAAACAATATACTACAAGCCTTTTGTACTGAAACTTGTTATATATGCTTTTTAAGAGGGCGAGTTAATAATCCTCAAACTAAAGATTACATTTAGAAAACCTATGCACTAAATGTTGGACGAAATAGCTTATTCATATACCTTTATTTAGTACGCAAGAGATTATCTTCTATTATAAAAAACGGAAATTTAATTCACCTGAAATTTGAAACTTTGATACTATAGTCCAAGTACTAGAGCATCCAGTCGCGAATTCTTCAAAATTAAATTTAATTCTTTATTTATAATTTTTATCGAAAAGTAATGGCATATTGAGTTTCAGGGGCATTAGAGGTTTCTTTTTACCCGATTGAAACGAAAATTGGACAATTAGGGTTAAAAGACCACATACAAAATTTCATTTATCTAAGTCGTTGCGTTTGAGAATTATAGTGTTCACAAGCATGCGATTACTGAAACCAACAGACACTCAACGTTTCGAGGGATTTCGTTCAAAATTTAATACTGACCTACATTCCTGATTTTTGAAAATGTGTTCCAAATTTTATCTACCTAGCTATTGAAGTTTTTGAGTTATCGTGTTCATATGAACCCTAACAGACAAATTTCCTGTTTACGGACTTTATCCAAAAATTGATTGAAATATACTAATTTTGTATAAAGTCCATACACCAGATTTCGTCTTTCTAGCTTTAACCGTTTTTGAGTTACCATGTTCACAAACAAAATTCCAAAATTGTGTTTTTCGGACTCAGGGAGGTCTAAAACGTGGAGATTAATCAAAATCTCGTGTTGAAATTTACGACCGACGATTATAATACTTTCTCTTTGTATTATACTTCGTTTACTAGAAAGTAAAAAGATCAAACTTTTTTTCTATCAATTTTACGAAAATGAGGCTAGCTACGAAATAAAAAAATTATTGATTTTTTTTTTCTACAGAAAATTTTTTGCAAACTTGGCAAAATCAAAGAATAAGGAGAAAAATCTAACACCTATTCGAAATTATTCAGGTGCCTTTTCACAATTTATAGATGTCTTGGACGTTGTCGGTGTGGTATTCAAAAATATTTTTGGGCCTTTTCATACCAAATATAAAGGAAATTTAACTAACATAAAACTGACACTTTATTTTTTTTTAAATAATAAAATTATAGATCTAATTCAAATATATCATACAACTTGGAAAA
This sequence comes from Araneus ventricosus, assembly GCA_013235015.1. NCBI lineage: Eukaryota > Metazoa > Arthropoda > Arachnida > Araneae > Araneidae > Araneus > Araneus ventricosus. The sequence goes on from BGPR01025594.1 coordinate 13,260, forward strand.
TAAATAACAGTCTCATTATTATCCATTACAGTTCAGAATGAAAATAAAAACGTATATATAAATCAGAATTTTATTTAAAAAATTATACTTTACAAATTACAGCACACACACAAGATATTGCGATAAAACACATGGTCTGGCATGTGACAGCAATATTTTGAAATAATCCAAAGCCAGAGACTGCTATTATTACTGGAAGAACAGTCTTCAATGTTGTTATTAGTGGATCTGGATGTATCAAAGGTTTCTAACATATATTAGTGGATTTCTTTTCTCAGAGCATTAATGAAAATTTAACTTGCAGTTGGCATGGCATTTACCGAAAGCAATTCAATTTAGCTATATAGATTTAATCATTTATAGAAGAACGCTTAATAACACATCAGGAAAAAAATTGTACTTCAAGGAACTAATGCGCAAATATAGTATTCGTATAATATTTTCCGAGAAATATTTTTGAAATACTTCTTTTTATTTTAAGCAAGAAATACACATTTTCATTGATTATTGAAATAAACGTAAGAGAGTTAGGCTGATATTATCAGTCTCATAATAAGATTATTAAAAGTCTGATAAGATCACACACCCAAACATTAAATTTAGTCGATAATGTTATCATCTAAACTATATTTTCCCCTGCCTTTAACAAAAAGAAAATATTTTACAATGTAAAAAATAAAATTTTCTTCCACTTTCTTTAACTTTTATTTCCATGTACGTTTTTTTTCAGTTCAGAGTGACCTAAAAATAAATTTCCAACTAATACTTATTTAATAAAATAATAATTATTTTTCGGAATGAATTTTTAGATTGTAATTTTTATGAATTTAAAACATATTTTTCTAAATGTTGTAATAATGAAGTTAAAATCTGTTCTAGTCTAAAAAAATTACACTTAAACCTGAAAATTAATTTTTTTAATAAAAATCAAATACATATATAATGAAATAATTGTAAAACTGAAATTTTCGATTTGATCTGAAAGATAAAACAAAAATAATGCATCATTTTCATATACCTTAAAATTTGCTCTATTTTTTGACAAAAATTTAATTTTACTCTATTTTTATAAAGGAAAAATGAGTAAATGGAGATTACTAATATGAAAGAAGTTTACATTAATATCATAAAATTAGTTGAACGTGGGTAAAATGAGTTGATTCAAGAACACTGTTCAACTATATATAAATAGCAGATTTTCTTATTCAGCAGATTTTCTTTTAAATAGCAAATCGATATGGATCTTTAAAGCATTGAGGCATTGAAAAAAAATCTTATATCACATAAATTGTATTAAAAGCATAATAATAAAGCATGTATAAATTGTATTGTTGCACTTGAAACATAATACAGCATCAAACCAGGCTGACATTAAACCGAACTAATCCGGAATGCGATTCCAAATTCCGACACACACAATGCAAAAAAAAAAATCCGACACTGCAATTCTTCCGGAAAGATAACCTCAATGCAAATAGCATTAAAATTCCCCACACCACAGGGGAGAGTGGGGTTTCGGATCCTGTGACATCCCTAATTTGCAGTAAGTACATCCTTATCAGTCTTCATTGTGCTGACCATTGCTCTCTCCAGATAATCAATCAAGATGTCAAACCAAGAAAGGGGGTAAGGAATTCGGAAAAATACGTGTGTTACACTTTAGAGACAGTTCACAATGAACGTAAAATTCATTGCAAACCGATTTCGGGGTGTTTTCGACCACACGTTGAAATGAGTGTTTTACGTTCTTGGGGTAGTCCAAGGTCAACGTAGAAATTAACCCTCTGAAACACTCAGAGGGTTAATTTCTTTTTTATCATTTTTATATGGCAGCAACTTCTAAAGTATCGCTACTTTTGAAATTATTTATTGATCTTATCTTTTTTCAGTATTTGCATCATTTTTTGTAAATATATATATAACAATATACATCAAAATAAAATTGAAATATATGAAAAGTGAAATATGAAGGCGATGCAAAAAACTCAAAGAAATCAAATGAAAATAAAAATACCTCATAATTAAAAAAGAATACAAATAAGACAAAATATTGAAAAAAGAGGAAAAGTAAAACAAAAGGTTGCGTTATTGGCATTTTCTCCAATATTAAATAATTTTGCCAACATTAAAAATTGCCGAAACAAATTTCCTTTAACCATTGCCTTTTATTCCCGCCAAAATTGTGTAGATTAATCAGTTCCAAAACGTAGGAATTTGTTTTGTTTATGATTCAGTTGCTTTTAAGATGTGAAATTGGGATGGATTTCTGTACATCTAATTTATTTACATTCTTGGTTAGAATACCATATATATGCAAACATTATTCATTCATTATGTACATAAAGAAAGTTTCAAAAGCATCTCCGCTCTTTCACCACACAACCCTGGTCGGCCATGGCCTTGGGCTTTTCCCTTTGTCATTCACTCAACCTCTTATCTCAGCATGTAACACAGCATATTATTTTTTGCATTTTATACGTTTGGCTCAATCTGTTTATCTATAAAAACTAAATGTTAAACTCTAGATTTAACGGATTCATTTGTGCGCATGTTTATCCAAAAAATATTTGCATACAATGAAAAATGTTATTAGAGTGCTAAGAAAAATATTTAAAATAGAATATAAAGCTTTCGGTTATGCTGTATAATATAAAACATTCAATGTACATACCCTAACTTCTCAAAACTCCGTATTCGAAGAGTGAAAAAAAAGTTTTACTGAATATATAATTTAAAATTTGAATTGTAATTCGATTATTATTCAAGCATTATTCATTGTAAATATTTTAGGTTTTTTTAATTAAATTTCCTTTTAATTATTAAAAAATTTATACATCCTTTATTTCAAGATAACAACATGAAAGTATGGTTGGTGTAATCAATTCTTTTTTTTTTTTGCATAGAATCTTCTGCTGTATACAATTTTAAATATAGTGTCAAGTGTCTACTATTGATATTTCTCAGGCTTCCTTTAATTAATAATGCACAAATTATGTATTTAAAAACAATGTAATAGTAAAAAAATCGATCCAAGCAACTTTCTTTTTGCTATGAGAACGAAACTTTGGCGCACACGAAGCAAAGAAAATCTACTTCTGGTTGTTGGCGAATTCTAATAGAAAGTAACCTAAAAACGCGTAGAAACACCAACTACGTCATTCATCGGTGCAGTGCCGGAACCATAGAGTAATCTCTGTTAGCTTCTTGGCCTGTCTTTGAGTTTAGTAACAAATTACAGAAGATGATATTTTGTAAAATCATATATATATATATATATA